>JAXGGA010023665.1:0-13127 GCA_038373865.1 Uloborus plumipes | reverse complement strand
GAACACATACATTTCTTTCATAAACAGAAATTTAAGGACTTTATATAAAAAGGCGTAATAACATCATTTACAAACAGCTATACCACTTTTTCAATGAACGACGGATTTATTGAATTGATTGTCACAATGATTTCTTCTCTAACTTAACAGAACATTAACATTACACTTAATAATAACAAAAAACATTTTGATTCAATCAATTTTCTTATCACTATTTCACGTTTTTGTTTTGCTTTATTTTTTCTGAAAATAATGTTTTGTTTTATAAAATGTTTTTTCTAGCTAGAATACAGAACTTATGTCGTCCCATATCAAGGTTGCCCGGGGCGCGGAATAGTATTTCAAAAAACGGGACTGTCCCTTGGAATCCGGGACGTCTGGCAACCCCGTCTGCACAAAAAATAAATAAATAATATAAATGTGCAAACAACATTGTTTTGTTTTTAAAAAATGAAAAAAAAAAAAAAATGTTTAAGAAAAATGAGCAAAAAATTTTTTTTCATGTGAAGAATTAGAAGAATTTTTTGTACGAAAAAAATCGGCAAAATTTTCTTTTGTACGAAAAATTCACAAAAAAAAATTGTTTTTTACATTTTTCTTTTTTCAAATGCCAGTGGGCTCTTTGCACCACCTTGCCGGCGCCCATGTTTAGTTGTATTTTAAATTTGTTAAAAAAAGTTATACTCTGAATTCAAAATAACATGGAAGTTCCAAACTAGTTCTATCAGACGCAAGGAAAATTCGCTCTTTCCTTTGATTCTAAATTTGGAAAAATCGAAGATCCGGAAAAATCGAAGACCCGGAAAAATCGAAGATCCATCCGGTGTTTAGGAGACTTGATTTCATACTAAGTAAAGACACTCGTAAATATTACATTCATTGTAGATAAAACACAGAATTTCAACTAAGGAAAAAAATTGAATTGGTAATTCTATAATGTGCTTCTGCGCAGAAAACGATCGTTGGAACAGATTCGAACATCGAAAAGATCGCCTGAACAGCCGGTGGTGGCGAAAGAGGTGGCGGGCAGCTAGACATCTGCAAAATCCCGGCATTTGATGACTGTTATTAACGTTCATAAATTATGATCCTGCTATGTATTAAGTGCGTTGTGTGTGCCCGGCTCTCGGACTATCAAGTAAAAACCAAAAGCAGCACAAGAGACACCGGAAGAAGAGTTGAGCTACTCCAGCGGCTTTTATTCGAAAAATGGTCGCAAGAGGGAGCGAAAGTTTTTGTTTTGGTGTGGTTTTTAATCTTTATTTCGCCTTTCTCTTTTTCTTGTGCTGTCTGATGTTCTTAGGTAAAAATTTCCGTGCATTTACGCTTGCGTCAGGTCTTCTCTGATCTTACCAAAATAGGGGTGATAGGTAAGATAACAATAAGGGTAAGAATAATAAGAAGCATTTTGAGTCGTATCAAACAACGTAGAACGATGTTAATTTCAAACAAATAGTTTAGTTGAATATGTCAAAAGTACATCAAAAATGCAAGTTTTAAATTGAAAACTTCGGAAAGTTCCCACTCACAACTCATCACCCATTTTTTTAATTGGAATGGTTCCCGAGTGCTAGGCGCGTTTTTCACGGACGGACAGTAGTTCATCCTTTAAGCCTTACTTTCCAGAAAGCATTTTAAACCATATTATGCATTGACAAGGGCGGATCCAGAAAATTTTCCAAACAGGTGCGATTGATTTTTGGTTACTTTTCATTTTACTATAAAAACTGGTTTACAAATATTGATTACACAGGTTTCGGACTTCAATTCTAAAACATTTCCAGGGGAGAGCCCCCCTAACCTCATTCCTCCAAATCATTAAAACTTGTAGAAAATTACGCTTTAAGAACTTCAACATCGAAAAATTACCGCGGAGAGTCCTCCAAGGGAGGGGGGATTGCCCCTTTCGCACATCCCTTGTACACATGCTACCTGATGCGCAATAACGATTTAAACGTGATGCTTAATTCTGCAAACTTACTTAACTAAAACTATTGTATTTCGAAATAAATCAGTACAGGAGGCTTACAAACTCTTTTAAAAAATAACTGGCTGACCGTGCAAAGCATTCGCACTTGACAGAAGGAATGCACAATACCTACTTTTTTAAAGTAATATTTTGAATAACAGCAAAAATGTTAGTTGTTTGTTCATTTTTCGCTGATAGTGGTGAAAAAAACGTTAAAATGATCCATTTTTTATTAATTTTTTGCGTATTCATTCTGTATTCATTTATTCATTCATGTTTCAAAAAATATTTTCAACAATCAACTGGAAAATATTGCCATGTAAGAATATTTTATGTTTCACTTTGCCCCCCCCCCCCCTCCCAGGGGAAAAAACAGTGTTTCAATTTCCACTCTTTTTTGAAATTGCAAATTTACTGTCAAAAAAGGAAAAATATTTCAATGTAACTTTTATTATGGGTCATTCTTCAGAATGTGTGGACTTACAAGTGTTACTAAAAGTGACCATAAACAATGGCCCTACTATATTCTAATTTTTAAATTATTTTATTGATGAATACAATTTTAAAATAATCCTAATGTTGGAGGTGGTATAGTAAGAAAATTAATATTTACTGCTATCAAATAATTGTAAGTATATCATAATCTTCTCAAAATACTCAATTCGAGATTATATAGTTAATTTTATAATTGTTTGTTTCAAATAGGGTTGAGTTTAGTTTCTTGTCATTTGCAGACCTGGTGCATTCCCCAAGACCGGCATCCACTCTTTCATGTGGCACCACCATCGGCGGAATGCCATTGCCACGAGAATTTTGACGAGTAGTTTCCCCACTAGATGGAGGCACCTGGGCTCTATTCGATGTGAAACTGCACTAGTAAATAAATTTTGCCAAGATATACTATAAGCCAAACAAGTACTCGAGGGATCTTTTATATGCCGCATAATCATACGACATGGACATTTGACACCCTGAGGTCCCTCGCACTACCGTTTGAACGGTATATCGGTTTTGGGACCCCAGGGACATATACGACATGGGCACTGTCGATTTTCTGCATCATGAAAATCCACCAACTAGTATCGGGTTTGATCCCGCGCCTTTGGGCGTGAGAGGCCAACGTATTAACCACTACACCACTTCGTCGGAAATTTAGTAATAGTTAAGCATTGTTAATTTTATTTATTATTTTGGTAGATGTCTAAAATTAATGTATCCCACCTGCATTATTCATTTTCACTTCCATGACAATGATATTGACAAGAAATTCACGGAGGGGAGAAACTCCCTATAAAAATGGATCTAATAGATGCATTTTTCAGTGAGAAAAATTAATTATCTGTTGTTATAACCTGCACATACTAAGAATATAAAAACATGAAAACTATTATTTTTAGCTTAATTTGCTTGCCTGAATTTCAAGCTCACAGAGGTGAGAATTCCAAATAACCGAATTTGGTTTTTAAACAATATCTGTCTTCTTGTTTCTTAACTAAAATCTCATAACTCCTTTATAACTAATAATCTTTAATTAGTTTAAAAAAACTAAAAAATACGCTTTTAGATTCATTTATAATAACACATACGTCAACATGAAATATAAGCAATATAGTTTATATAATATAGATTAGCCTTTAGTACTAATAATAGTATTAAATATATTACTTTTATATTCGTAAGAAACGTGAATTTTATCTTTTATTCAGAGTTACATACATACATATCCACAAGTGAAACAAATAAAAGAGTATTAAAAATGAAACAAGGGAAATAAATTGTGATCCCAAGGTCTGGATTCAAGGCATCTGGTATGCAGTCCTCTATGTATGAGAAACTTCTTAGCTTCTGAAAATATCAAAAAATTAAGAATTGGAAAGTAGGGTTTCGATAGGGGGAAAATTTGTCTGTCGGTCCGTCTGTCACCACTCCCTCGCCCCGGATAACTTTTCCGTGCTGAACAGTCCACTTCGAATAAACGTTTTTC
This sequence comes from Uloborus plumipes, assembly GCA_038373865.1. Taxonomy (NCBI): domain Eukaryota; kingdom Metazoa; phylum Arthropoda; class Arachnida; order Araneae; family Uloboridae; genus Uloborus; species Uloborus plumipes. The sequence continues at coordinate 9,174 of JAXGGA010023665.1, read as the reverse complement.
TGAAAGAGCTTGGCGGGGATACCTCATTCCTGTATTTGATTTTTCGATTTGATCAGTTTTCGTTCTATTTTGAATCATTCAAAAAATCTGTCCCCCCTCTGAGTGAGCACCCAGATCCGAAAAAACTGTTTAAAAGAGAGAGAGGCATATTTTGTTTTTAGAGAAATCAGAATTTAAATGCTAGAAATACATGTTGACATACATTTGCAGTCTTAGAAAAAAAGGAAATATTGATCAGATGCTAGAATGCCGATGTTGGTAAACGGGAAAGTAGGCTCGTTTAGTTCTAACCGGACTAGTATTTTTTTTTTTTTTTTTTAAAGAGAAAGTACAGCAAATAAAAACAGAAATTTAAGGAGGGAAAAATCAGATCGCGATTTGTTTGAAAAATGGAAGCTGCGTTAAAAGAGGCTACACTTTTGATAGTGAGAGCAAGCAACCGAAGAAGTCGATGATTTTCGAGAAAAAAGTTTCCTGGATCGAATGCACAGCGTCTGTTATTATCAATGTGAACTTGACATGAAGGATGGGAAAGAAAGTGAAAGCGACGTGGAACAAGCAAGAGTGGAACGTTTCGAACCATTCCAATCGTCTGCGGAGACAGACATTGACCGGAAGCGAAGAGATTGTATTACGGATGAGGCTGCCTGTTCAGAGGCTGGAAATTTAATTGGGAATCCTTGTCTGTTGTTGGACACGGTGATTTTTTTTTTAAGCGATGGGGAATAATTGCTTTAAACGTTGTTCTGGTAGTTACATAAGTGCAAAACATGGAAAAGACTTTACAAAAGTGGAAAGTATATAAAATTTTTTATTACCTTATGCTTTTGAAGGGTCAAAATTGATAGCTTGTATTCTTTCATTGATTTGATAAGTTGAAACCTTTTCCTTTTTTGTCGTCAAGATTGCTAGCTCTGTTCCTCAGAGCCAGACTAACATAAGTCCAAAAATGGAGATTTGCATTTTATTACTGTAGCGTATGTAGAATATTATTTCGCAATGACCCATGAGAATGGTGTTCTATAAAAAGAAATCCTTCACAATCATTTAGCAGTGTTAAAAAATCGCGAGTATATATATATATATATATATATATATATATATATATATATTTTTTTTTTCTAGTAATTTCTAGTGTAGACAAAAAATAGCTTACTTATTGTAAGTATGTATGTATGGTAGAATGTGTATATTGTATGTATGTAAGAATGTGGTATATGCGTGAAATAAGCATGGAGCGTTGTGAACGATGAAGGAATATAAAAATAACAAAAGGCAAACATTATTTTTAAGTTATTATAATTTATTCCTTAAAATTATATATCATTAATTAAACAATTACGACAGTAACACTATTAAACAATATCAATCTCTTAATGCTATCGCGTGAACAATATTTTTTGTTAGTCCATCTTTAGCTAACACAAACAAACTGGATGGTTTACCCACTCGAGAGCATGCCACGTACAATTGTCCGTGTGAAAAACATGGTATTCTCAAATCTAAGCCACAAACAGACATCGTTTGACCTTGGGATTTGTTGATAGTCATTGCAAATGCCAATCTAATCGGAAATTGAATACGTTTGAATTGAATTGGCACATCTGTAGGTATAATAGGAATCCGTGGTATGAGTATATTTTCACCCCTGAACTTGTCATTTAAAATCCTGGCTTCGATCACGCTTCTCATTAATTTTTGAATGACTAATCGCGTACCGTTGCACAGCCGGGGCGGGTTCAAATTACGCAGCAAGATAATTGGAGATCCAACCTTTATTTTTTTTTAAATTTGTATCACTTTAATGGTCGTTCATACCCCCCCCCCCTCTCGCAGTGAAAAAAAAAACTTTACACAGTAGATTTTGCCTAATAACTCAACACTCATGGTGTTTGATACATTTTATTTGTTTGTAATGATGTTTTTTTGGTCACAACCAATATGAAAATCACAAAAAATAGTTACTTTAATTTTTAACATATATTTATCTTCTTCAGAATTTTTGACTTTTAATTTTACCTTGAATTTGACGTAAATGCAAGGTATAAAATACAGAATTTTATAAAGGTACAAAAATTAACGTAATATAATTGATAGTGTATATAAGTTTTGAAAAAATAATATAAGTGCCGCAAATCAAAAACCATTTATTGCCACAATCGATTCAAAGCCCCCAAAAATGGCGCAAACGTCCATAAGAAAATTCTACAGCATCGAAGGACCCCATTGCCAATTTTAACAAAGATCTGTCAATTTGTACTATAAACTGTCATTTTGTACTATAAAAAAATATGGGGTAGATCCCCATGAGGGGATGTACCTGCATAAGGACATTACAATCATTAAAATCATTCAAAAAAAAAACCATGCAGTTGTTCGAAAAAATCCTTGCGGGCCTGGATTCGATCTCATTCCATCAGGAACTTCAACCTGACGCGCATAACCACTTGACCATCGGGTCACTCGTTGAAGTAAGGATTTACGATAACACATATTGTTTTAAATGACATGAAATGTTAGTTTTTCGATCATAACTTTTTTTCTAGTGAACAAATATCGTCATATAAGTACATGGTACCCAAGTTACACCATCTCCTATCGATTAAAAAAAATCATCCAAATCGGTTCTGTAGATCAGATGTTATGTGCGAACAAAAAAAAAAAATTGGGGGTGGACTACCCCTAACATTTAGGGGGATGAAAAATAGATGTTGGCCGATTCTCATAGATACTGGAGAGGATGGGATATTACACCTACCCTTCCCCTCGCTACGTCACTTATTGACTTTAAATTTCCACCAAAATACCAGAAAAATTAGATTGATTTTGAAATAATAATTTGTGATTCATAAGCTAGAATAGTTTTATGCGAGCCCTAGTGAAAGAATCTTTACGATATTGATCGCAGATTTGTGAACCCTGGATTTTTAAAACGAATACAGTTCTAATGTGAGGAGTGAATGCTTGTTAAGTAAATGTTGTAGGGGCGGATATAGAAATAGTTTTTAGGAGAGGTGTCCAAAGGTAAAAAATATCATCCCCCCCCCCCAAAAAAAAACAGTTTAATGTGAAAAAAGTTCTGATGCTTTTAAAGAGCCCTTAAAGCCAATCCATCTACTTTAAAGTACAGAAATATTACATGCTGATTTGCTTCGAATGTGATGATAAAATATCTTTTTTGACATTTTAAGCGAATTAACTACTAAACCTTATGAAATTTCACCAGAATAGTAAAACATTACACGGTATTCCTTTGAAAGATTGTTTTTCTGCTACATGTCACCTTCATTATCCAGAAACTAGAATACATACCACAATCACTCGTGAAATACGTCTACATGTAAATAAAGCAGGGGAGTGAGAAGTTACATTGGAAACAAGTTTGAATTTATATTTACAAGTTTGTACAACATTACAAGTTTGAATTTGTGTATACACCAACTCAAACTAAACCACACTCAGGGCCTGATTTCTGAAAAAGCTCGGGAAGTTTGGGTTTTCCCTCAAAATTTTCTGGGGACCCAAAAATGACTGAAACTTTGATAAAAAATTCCACTTTCTGTTTTAAATGTTTTTAGTTCCTTGAGAAAGATTCTCAAAGCAAGAGAAAAAAACTGCTTTAGTAACTTTATCTCATTAAAGTTTAAAAATCTCTAAAATTTTGCTCCAGAACAGTTATGATTTATTAACTGACTGTAGAATTGCAATAGAAACCATTTGGCCTATTAAAAAAATTCTGTGTCAGCGGGTAAAGAGGGAGGGGAAAAATTAACTCGAATATGAATTCTCCTCGGTCACTTTTTGGAAATAATGTTCGTATCAGTACTGAGTTTGATTTTAATACATGCACAATTGAGAAAAAGATCGCGAAAGAAAAAGTAGGGGCCCAAAATGAGACTGAGCTTTCCTTAATTTCAGAGGCTAATCGGGCGCTCAACACAGTTCTAATTACTGATTCATTAAATGACTACTTATATTCGTCTCAATTTTGAGAATTTGTGAAAATCTTCCGTTACTCTGGAGCACTCTTCCTTGCATAGGCGGCTGGTGCGCAGCCAATGTGTGCATGTGTGTGTGTGGGGGGGGGGGGGCATCATCTCCATAAGCTGGATTTTTTTTTTCACACATATATATAGCAAAATTTTGTTATATGATTGGATTTTAACGTTATTGATTAAATGACCTGTACAAATGTCTAAGAAGCGACTCAAAAATTATGACGGAAGCCACCATAGACTCCGCATTCCGGTTCAAACTCCATTGTTATGAAATAACATGAAAAAAAAGTCTATTTTGAAGAATATTTAGCTTTCACTTTTGGGAAATCAATCAATCCATTGAGTAAAACAATCATTTCACCATTGGACATTACTTTTTAACTCTGAAAGGGGGGAGGGGAGAAGGAGCAAGGTCCCTTTACTTTTGGAAGTGAGGGGGCAGTCGCCCCCCCCCTTGCCCCCTCTACGAGAGCCGCCTATGCTTCCTTGACTACTTTTCAAAAACTTGCTGCTGATCGTCCAGCCCCCTTTTATCCCAACTCATAAATTTGTCTATCGGTAGTACTTTATTAACATTCAAGCGTAGGTTGCGCTGTACTGTAATATAGCATAATTGGAGTAACCTGGGGCAGCGACACTAAATTCCGGGCACTACCTTTGACAAATGTTGTCAGTCAAACACTGAGGATACTAATTACTGACCATCAAAGGCAGCTCAACTGAGGAGCATATGAGTATCAAAGGAAGCCGAAGTGAAGGAAATGTCTCTTTCTTTTCCTCTAGGACCAAGTGCCGATGCATGGACTTCACAATGGTGACAATCCCCTCTTGAAAATCATGACATATACCCCCCCCCAAAAAAAAAAGAGAATTGTAAGGGAAAAGTGGAAAAAGTAAATAAATGTGATGGTTAAAAATAATACTTCTTGAAATTCTTAATTTTTCCAACTTGCCTTGGCACACTGTTTGGCGTTTTCAGCAGAATTTAGCATTTCAATGAATACCCGTTCTTCTTTTACACCGTTCATTGCTTGCATATAATAGTGGAATAATATAAGTTCAAACAAAGGGTAAAACATAGGAAAAATAAAATCAATTTTGAAGCTGTAGTTTTTCGTATGGATTTTACTTTCTTCAAAACAAAAAATACAAAAGAAAATATGGATTCATGAAAATCTTCGAATATTTAACTTCGACGGATTAGCACGTTTTGATCTTTAAGAAGAAATTTAGTATTCCTGCTCTAAGGTTTTGATTGTGTACTGAATCCATTTTGACTACTTTAGGAAAGTGAGTGCCTGTGTGACCGTTTTTTGTGGTCATTCTAGAGAAAAAACTACAGCATAAAATTAAGCCTGTAACTTACTTTTTCTGAATTTTAACATACAATAAATTCAAAAACTTCCAAGACTATACGACGAAGGTATAGTCCCTGGTGCTTGGATTGATATGAACTACAAATTAACTCTGCCATATTTGAAAATATTAAAAAAAAAGTGAAAGAACTGTTCTGCTTTTGCTTCGGGTTTTTCTGTAGGATTTTAAGCTAAAAAAATGCAACAAATCGCGAATGAGCTCTCCCAACCATAGTAGACAGAAACAAACATTTCTTATCGTTTTTTCAAGAATTGTGTTGAAGGTAGAATGAAGGAAGTTGCAATTGCTAATTCATCGAAGAAAAACGTTTAAAACCTTGTTTTTAAAACTGCATTCAAACTGTTCATTCTCTATGGGGTGTTCGTTCGGTGGACGGAGTAAGTACCCTGTTAAAGGAGGATTCAACATGGATAGGTGGGTACAGGTAGCTGTGCGAAGTATTTGTCCGACTTCACTCATAAATCAAGAAAGAGTTTCGACTTGCCAGGATGTAGCAAGTTGAGCAGGAGTTGCGAAATACTGCCTGGAGATTTGAATCCTTTAGTGGCAACTGGGTTGATCGATGACAGCGGCAATGTAAAGTGTTAAAACATATTCCAGAGTCCCTCTGCACACTCGACAGTTGAACGTTTCCCGCCCAGAGTGTGGGTCGACTTCCATTTGTAGGAGCGACTGTCTATTAACATGATTTACGGTCTCTGTACACATTCTTTCTGATTTAGACAGATGTGCACTCCTACTCAGGCCGCTGCGAAAGGCCCTTGCTGATTGAATCTGTTGCTGTTAATGAAAAAATTAAGAAAGTGTTGGAAGAAATGGGAAGGCAATCACTTTTCGGCTCCTCGCCAGCAGATTGATTCTTTTGGAATAAAAGAATCAAATTTGTCACTTCATTCCTGTTTTGCAACCATTAGTCATTCTATCGGTTAATGTGCCTTCGCGAAAATAAATGGTTGAGTATGTTTTTGCAAAACCACAGGATTAAGCATATACTGCTACTCGTACGGTCCTCTCCAGCGTTTGCATTTGTGAATTGTTCACGTGATTGTTCTTCTGCTTCCCTTTTTTAGGATAAAAGTTTTAGAAAAAAAAGATTTCTTTAGTCAAACTTCCATGTACATTTTACACATACCATTCAAGCGCGGTGTGTAATAAATAAAACCGATAGTTTCATGATAAAACAAGCTATAAACAAATTGTACTACCTAAAAAAATGACGATAGTTCACTATGATGAATACCATTACAAGTAATTTATGATATATCATTGTTTTGTTACAAAAAATTTAACCGCCATTACTAAAACTATGATTTCAGCAGTTCTGTTTGTGAACTCTTTCCTGTTTGTTCCTTAATTCAGGGGTGACCAACTTTCTTGAGAAGCATGCCACTTTCTCCACTTTCAGGAGAAAAAGTTCTGCGTGTCACTTTTAATTTTTTTCAATCTTCTGAAAAGTAGGAAAAAAGGAAAAAATATTATTAATTAGCTGATTAAGTAATTTACTCAAACAGCACGCATTTGTTCTATCAGAACGAATAACTTAATAAAAGAAAAGCTTTTCGATTTAAAACTCTAACAAAACACGAGCTAGAGCTCGTTTTTTGCTAAAACAGTTAGTTACAAGGTCGGCAACAGAAGACAAGTTTAAGTCCTTGGCTCGAATAGCTTCTTAATGGTTAAGTTACTGAGTTCAAACAGTGAGAACAATTCTAAAAGTTCTTCAGCAGTATCGAAATTTTCATTCAACATTCGTTTCACACACGAATATGCTTCAGTACGAGGTGCATTCAAGTTCTAAGGCCTCCGGTTTGTTTTCTCCAGACTGGAAAGAAATAGAAACATGTGCATTGTTTGTAAAATGATCGTGCGTGCGTTGTCAATACGTCACAGAGATGGTAGCACCCTGCGACAGATGGAATTGTAGCGGCAGCGTCGAGAATGAGAACTGTTTTAGATACTTAAAATGGCTACGTTTCCCTGACTTGAACAGTGTGCAATCATTTGTTTTCAGAATTTGCGTGGTGTGACACGTAGTATTCTCATGCTTTCTGGTCACCTAGCCTGTCTCCTAGTGATTTTTGCTGTTTCCAACAATCAAAGACACTCACTCTCCGTGGTCAGCGAATATACCAGTAGTGCTGCTAATGCTTCAGCGATTTTTTAATGGTCAAAACACCCAAAGAAACTTTCACTGTAGCCATGGGATCATGGCGACGTTGTGAAAAGTATGTACGTCTGCAGGGCGATTGATTCAAGGTTACACCAGTTTCATAGTTTTCGAGTTAGTTAGTTAGAAAATCGGAGGCCTTAGAACTTGAATGCACCTCGTACGCATTGTCCGATGTCAGTTTTCATTCAGAACTAATGGTAATTGCAATATTGCAGTTCAGACACTTTCTGTGCCAACTTCCGTGCCCATGTCATCTATGAGACGTACTGCTGCATTTCTTGTTAAAGTTATTATACTAACCATATTTTGACGTCACTATATTTATAATGAAATACAAACTAGTCACAAATAGGATTTTAAAGTTTTCCAACGAATGTGAATAAGGATTTTAACGTTTGACAAAGCTCCTGAAAACGGGATTTTTCTTCTCAAATTTGTAAAGTTTTTAATTCGTCTTCGCCTGCCACTCCTAATACTCCGCTGTACCAGACTGGCACGTGAGTCACTGGCTAGCCATCCCTGCTCTATGCAAGTTTCTGAAAATAACAAAGGCATTCTTTGCTATTGGCCCTTGTATGGATTTTTTAGGTCATCAAAATCCGGGTTTCAATAATGCATGTTAAACATAGAAAGGCATTTTTAGCAAATTATTTTTAAAATGATCCGAAAGAAACACTTTTTAATTTCTCTGAAAATGATTTTTTAATTTTGGAAAAGATCATAATGCATCGCGATCGCATATTGTTGGCTAGTTTGAAGCATGTTTGGCTGGTAAGATTTCTAAACATTCCACATCCCCGCTTTCTCGCCCAGTATAATGCTAATTAAAGCAGAGAAGACTTTCACAGAGGGTTCATATTAAAACGTACTGGGATCCCCCTGTTCTGGAGCGGATATCGTGGTGGTGGTGAGGGGGGGGGTATGTGTGTGTCATATATATTCATATGTGTGTCGTAAATGTTTTTTTTACTTTATAAAACTGCATTTTTGAGACTTACATTTTGAAAAAAATTACTAAATAAGAGTTTGCCCCGTTTTTGTGCAATTTTGCCCTTTGACCTCTCCCTTTACAGAAATGACAACCTCCTGAACCAGAAGCTGGATCCGCCGTTGCCCCTGTTCGCTTTACTCGCCAAGCCACTAAGCCGCCGCAATCTTTAAAACTGGAAAATAATCTTTACTGTGAAAAAGCCTGATTCTCTGACGCGAATATTTATACGAAGAAGATATATAAAGGGTAATGTCTGATCTGTGTGTATGTGTGCCGTGTGTCCACATGAATCTATAACACATTCAGACTTGAACTTCAGTTATATAGGAATTTGAAATGCCGGATGATGCACTTTGAAGACTTTCTTAGTTTAACATTTAATTTAATTAATTAATTAATTATTATTTTATTTGAATATTTATTTTTGAGCAATCAAGAAGCTTCCTTATTGGTCTCGCTCCGACCACAGGATGATAGAAGGATTTTTTTTTCATGCCATTAGGACTTTTATTATTTTCGCGATTGGTCAGGCTAGTCACATGACGAACAATGCACCGCCAGTTCGGTTATTCCATCCAAAAACTGCAGTTTCGTGCTTGTTAGCACTAGTCATCCTGGAATAGTAAGTAACCAAGTTG
>JAXGGA010023664.1:0-13127 GCA_038373865.1 Uloborus plumipes | reverse complement strand
TTTCCTTATTTATTCGTAACTAAAAAAATGAATCTCTAGACTGAAAATTTGCAGCTGATGAAACTTGCTTTTTAAGTACTTTATTATAGTCCAAGAGCTAGCAACATTGAAAAACAAGAATTTTATGACATCTGGCTCTTTAACCCTTCACTGCACGATTTTTTATATTTTCATGATAAAAGTCATATGTTACCTTTTAATAACTCTGAGTTCAGGAAAGATGAAGAAAAAAATTAATCTTAAAAATGTGCACCAAAAAATGATGTTTTAATTGTTTGTTCTACATATGGCACATAGCATATGCTTTGTATACCGACCGATAAGTGTAATAATCTACAATGTGTTTTGTGCCATAAAAGGTACAAACAAATTTGCCACTAAGTGTATTAAAACATTTTTAGAACGAAGGAAATAATGACTAAGCACACTTCTAACGGAAATGCAGACACTCTTTCTTTCAAAAGCAAGAACTGTAATACCTAGACTAGTGCAACTAACTAGTGCATAAACATCACACTAAACTGTTATAGCAATGTTCCAGAATGGGCGTAAAACTCAGTTTAACTGCATTTAAAAAGTCATTGGAATATATGAGGGTTTATTTGGTTTGTGATAGATCTGGCACACCGTGCAGTGAAGGGTTAATATATATGTTTCCTTATGTTCTTCCGAAAATAGTGCGGTCTGTCTGGCTGCTGGTAAACATTGCATTTTCGAGTGCCCATCACTCTTTGACTAGTGATTTAAAATATTATAAATATTATAATATTATAATATAGATTTGAAATAGTGATTTAAAAATCATTTTAGGGCTATTCAATGTCAGATTAGTCATCTTCTCGACCTCACCATTTCCGATTTTAGCGACATTTTTTGTGAATTACACGTATGACAAATTCCTGCCAATTTTTAGATTTCTACTTTAAATATTTTATGAAATTCAGATCTGTTGAAAATCTTAAAGTGCAGGAATGAGTTGTTGCATGCATAACTTTGCTCCTAATTAAAGAACATAAAAAAATTCAAAACTAATTGTAAAGCTAAAGAATAGAGCTTTCTATTGATACATTACATGACTTCTATTGATATATTACATGATGATCTTCATTGGGGTCTATTTGACTAGGACCAGCCCAATTGGGCCCAGAACCTATTGCTGGTCGGCGAAATTTGTATTTGACTTTCTCAATGAGAAAAAAGTATCTAGGTAGAGACTTAAAATAATTTTTGGCATTAGTAATTTTTTATTTTAAACTTTTTTCTAAGCGTTGTGTAAAGTAATTAAAGTGTGGGAATTGAAATGCTTCAATTCTCATTGCGTAAATTTTATCACTGTTGTACAGTGAGTTACATTCTTTTGGATTCTTAATTGACTCAACATGTCTTTGTTTCAGAAATCCGTCAAGCTCTTAAAAATTTAGTTCTGACACAAGGTATACATTCCATGTGGAGAGGGTTAGGTCCAACAATATTAAGAGACGTTCCTTTTTCTTGTAAGTATCTTTTTTTTTTAATGAGTATTTTGTGTGCCAGCATAGACTGCTGATTTACTCTTTTCTGTTGATTATATGCTTATTTAAGTCACTTCTTCCATTTCGGCATTGTGTTTAGTAAAAAATTTTATTTAGATATATAGCAACCAAATTATGCAAAAGAATAAGTGCTCTTAACCAGTTAAACTACCCTATTTACAGTGATGTGTATGCTAAAAAGTTAAAAGAAGCTGCCTGTAGTGACCTTCTACAATTTTTCTTTTTTAGAGATGTACTCTTAAAAAGTATTCCTGCCTTGATGAGATTAGCTGTGAAAAATATTTTAATGTTGTGAATTTTAATATTACTATTTTTAGATCTGTTTCGCTGTAACAGAATTAGGAATTATATGTTTAATGTTGTCAATCACTTAACCTATACTTTAGCAATATTTTATTTAAAAAATTAATTTGTTATGTGAGTAAGTGGGAAAAAAAATTGAGATCTGAGGTGGTCTCTTTAAATCTCGATCCTTAAAGGAATTGGATGAAACTGCAATTTTTATAAATTACATTTTAATTTTTGCAAATTCAATTTACTTACAATTCTGAAACAGCAAGAGAGTCTACCGAGTGGGTAAAATTCATTATAATACCATTGAATTGGTAACTGCTGGAAGTAGTTAGGGAACATGCATTATCTTCTCGAGAGGCCTTGTCTTGAACATACTGTTCAGTTTTTTTTATTCAAACATTGACCTGTCCCCAATCCATGCATGATTAGCCTTCAGCATGAGTTAGTAAAATGCAGGGACAATTTTCTTTAAAAATATGTATTGCTCAGTCAAGATTTTTTTTTTTTAAGGGCCAGTTAATTCGAAAAAAAAAATGACATTCAGTTCAGAAACTAGGGAGGATAGCTAGTACTGTATAGGGAAAAATTATTTCAAAATTATTCCTACAAGACCAATGAATGTATATGGCACATGCTCACTGATGAAAAATAAATTTTAAAAATGTCAATGTATGTTACTGAGTTTCTCTTTCTAATCCCCCTCTTACAGCCCTTTACTGGTTAAGTTATGAGTTCCTGAAACAAGAATTCCACCAACAGCATCCAACATTCTGGTTCAGTTTTGGGGCCGGTGCTACTGCTGGAAGTGTAAGTAGCCTTCGGTTGTTCTTTGTTTTTTGAATACCCAAGGTCCTTCCCTAAAAGTCTGCTTTTTAGTTTAACAACCAAAGAACTTACTATTATTTTAAATTGTAGTGCCTTTTTCCTTTGAAATTTGTTTCTTATTGAATTCTCTCTATGACTTCTTATCTACTTGCTTTTTTTCTTTCTAAAATAAAAAGTAATATCTATTGTTCACACTTCTACAACAATAACTTGTAATTTTGAGAACTTAACAACTAGAGTTAAAAACCGTTGGTTTGTGTAAGACATTTAGCGTATATTTTTGCTCTAGGTAGAAGTAATTTTAGTTAAAAAAAATAATTTATCTACCAATTGACGATTTCTTTTTGTGGTGATATTTAAAATTCTGCATCTGTACTGACCGTCCACTAATTCTGGAAGATCTCAAAAGAAATCCCGAGGGAAAAACGTACAACATAACCATCAATGTGAGAGTGATGAGAAGCAGCAGAAATCAGTTCTTGTGTATTTGTTGTGTCGTGATGGGGGAAATTACTGTTTAACCAAGGGTCTGGCCAGTGATCTAGAGGCAGAAAACTTCTACAAGATGCTTTAGCCCTGACTTAGGGGAGGGTAATTTACTGTAATTAACCATTATTTTAAAAAAAGATACCTTTACTATTTTTTGTTTTGTCTAATACAAAATAACAAAAGTTATCTTGCCTTATATATATATATATATATATATATATATTAGGGTGGAGCGAAAAAAACAAAGTTTTTATTTTCGAATCGTAATAGTGCGGAAAAGTTGCGATTGGTGAAGAATTACAAAACAAAACAAAAATTTTTGAAATCGGATAATATCTTCCGTTCCCGCAACGAGCTTGAAATCTTGAAAAAATGAAAATTTTCATGTGTTTTTAGCGATTTTTTAAAATTTTTGTTTTAATGTTTTATTTTAATGCTCTTGGACAGAAAAGTTACGTTTGGTGAAGCCTTCTGAAATTTTGAAAAATATATTGAAATCGAATAATACCTTCTGACCCAGGAACAAGCCAGAAAAACCAAAAAATTATAAAATTTCAGCTTTTTTTGGGGTGATGAAAAAAAAATTAAAAAAAAAAATGTTCCCATTTTTTTTTCTTTTTTACCCGGTATCATTGCGTAAAGCCTTTTAAAAAGCACTATATTACTCTTAAACATTTTTTTTTCTTGATTTTTCAGGTATCTTCTAAACATGCAAAACTACCATTTTTACAACAATGAAACATTTTCAAATAATCGAAAGTTATAAAATATTTTCCAAAATTTCTACAATCCAGTACAAAAATCCACTATATAAAACACCCACTCCAAAAAAAAAGGCTAATTTTAATCACTAAACTATAAATAATTTTAATACCTAACTAATTATATACAGTTTCTTAATCCCCTTTTGTAGTCTGTGCCTTCTATAATTATGTTACCTAACTTAACTAACTGCCCATAGAATCTTCTAACATTAATTTAATTAGAAACTAATTTTGAAATTAAAACTTCTTTAAAATTAAACCTAGTTAGGTTAAGTAGTGTATAGAATGAGACTGCAAAATGCAATTAAAAATTCAGAAACTTACATAGAATGAGGTAGGTATTAAAATAGTTTATCGTTTAGGGATAAAAAATATTGTTCATCTTACGAGTGAGTGTTTTGTTCAATGGATTTTTGTACTGAAAAAGTTAAACAAATTTAATAATTAGGTATGGGTATGAAGTTGTATGTAAATATTATGTATTATTTTTTTTCTGTTTAGCTCCCAGTTGTTTTTAATGGCGGTTTTGTTTTTAATACGCTTTTACTAGTTTCACATGTGGGTTTGTCAGTATGTATGTAACTCTGAATAAAAGATAAAATTCACGTTCTTTAAAAATATAAAAGTGATATATTTAATACTATTGTTAATACTAAAGGCTAAACTATATTATTACATGTTGATGTTATTGAATGTTATTATTAGTACTAAAGGCTAAACTATATTACATGTTGATGTATTATAAGGTGCATGTAAACTTATAATTTGAAATGGTTTAAAGCTTTATAGTTTGGTTAACTCTAAAATCGTATTTTTTAGTTTTTTAAACTTAAATTTAATAATTTATTTTAAAATAATTTTGTGTATGAAAAATTAGAAATCAACAAAATCTAAAATTTGTTTTGTCTTCTACACTAATACATTCCTTATATTTATGGCTTTCATATGAAATGTGTTCCAAAATCATCACCAAGATGCTTATAGTAACCTTTTAAGCACAAGTTTCTCTGCAATCGTGTTTCAAATGTTCAATTGTCATGATAACATGTTTTAACATTTTTTGCATAAGGCTAATAGAGGTGTGGGGCAGTAGTGCCCTCTCCTTGTCAAATGCTTTCCAATCCTTAATTTTTGTTACACCTTGCCCCACTTTGCCTGGGACTGTGTTACTGTAGGCACCAAGATAACCTTAAAGAAAAGTAAAAGCAACTAAAAAGCAAAAAATAATAGATAACATTTACATAAAAATTTTTACCCATACCTAATTATTAAATTTGTTTAACTTTTTCAGTACAAAAATCTATTGAACAAAATACTCACTCATAAGATGAACAATATTTTTTATCCCTAAACGATAAACTATTTTAATACCTACCTTATTATATGTTAGTTTCTGAATTTTTAATTGCATTTTGCAGTCTCATTCTATACACTACCTAACCTAACTAGGTTTAATTTTAAAGAAGTTTTAATTTTAAAATTAGTTTCTGATTAAATTAATGTTAAAAGATTCTGTGGGTAGTCAGTTAAGTTAGGTAACATAATTATAGAAGGCACAAGACTACAAAAGGGGATTAAGAAACTGTATATAATTAGTTAGGTATTAAAATTGTTTATAGTTTAGTGATTAAAATTAGCGTTTATTTTAGGAGTGTTTGTTTTCTTTAGTGGATTTTTGTAGTGGATTGCAGAAATTTTGGAAAATATTTTATAACTTTCGAATATTTGAAAACGTTTCATTGTTGTAAAAATTGTTAGTTTAGAAGATACCTATAAAATCAAGAAAAAAATTAATGTTTAAGAGTAATTTAGTGCTTTTTAAAAGGCTTTACGCTATGATACCGGGTAAAAAAGAAAAAAAAATGAGAACATATTGTTTTTAATTTTTTTTCATCACCCCAAAAAAAGCTGAAATTTTATAATTTTTTGGTTTTTCTGGCTTGTTCCTGGATCAGAAGGTATTATTCGATTTCAATATATTTTTCAAAATTTCAGAAGGCTTCACCAAACGTAACTTTTCCGTCCAAGAGCATTAAAATAAAACATTAAAACAAAAATTTTAAAAAATCGCTAAAACACGTGAAATTTTTCATTTTTTCAAAATTTCAGGCTCGTTGCGGGAATGGAAGATATTATCCGATTTCAAAAATTTTTGTTTTGTTTTATAACTCTTCACCAATCGCAACTTTTCCGCACTATTACGATTCGAAAATAAAAACTTTGTTTTTTTCGCTCCACCCTAATATATATATATATATATATATATATATATATATTAACATAAACAAAGTAGTTGAAGAATCAAATGGAACAGAAAAATAAACTTCACCACACAGGTCAAAAGGCGCCTATGGCAGCTCTTTGAAACTGGTAGCAGACATATTTATAAATAGAAGTATAAAATCTTGTGAAAAATCTGTTAAAAACTGAAGTAAAGATAAAATTCCCAAAAGACCCTGGGGCCTTCATCAGGGGGACCCCCCTAGGGTAGGGAAAAAGTGGAGTGAGATGTTTCTAGCAAGTTGCAGGCAAATCGCCTAAAAAGTTGCAACTTTTAGCCCCCGACATCTCACAAACAAGCAGTAGGTCACTGGAAGTCCAATTCATTTATGCATATACACGAGAGAATACAATTCAAAAGACACTAAATATAATCAATAAAATTCAAATAGAACAGATGACACTTTACAAACAGCTACTTTTAAATGAATATTCCAATATCAACACCTATACAATGATTACTGAAGCAGAATCCAGCCTCAAGAAAAGGTTACTCGCATTTGATAAAATCTTAAATACAAAACATCTTAATTTCAAGTTTCCTTTCCTTTTCATCACAGTTAAATTTCATAAAAATCCAGTTAAATTCAGGTTTGTCACAAGTGGGACTCATTCTTATAACGTGAGAGCCGGCTATATTTTCTTCGAAAAACTTAAAAATATTTTGGAAAAAATTGCTGAAGAAAAAAACTTAATTATTTTGAATAACCAAAAGGTTTTGAACTTTTTAAATAATCGTAATAACAACATTTACAGTATCAACACTTTTGACTTCGAAAATCTCTTTACAAATATTCCCCATCATCTAATCTTAGACATTTCTAATAAACTCTACGAAAAGTATGAATACTGCATAGGGTCAAAAAGAAGCTACTGGTTAAATTTAGTTAAATTCTGTGTTTTCGAAAACTATCTTTTTAATGGTTCTAATTTTTACAAGCAAATTAACGGTATTCCCATGGGTACATCTTTTTCCAGTGCCTTTGCAAACGTTTTTCTTCATATTTATGAGTCAAATTTTCTAGTCGATAATGACCTTGAGGCCTTCAGGTACATTGATGACATCATTATTTTTAACAACAGTAACTTCCATAATCTCTACAAGGATATTTATCCAAAAGAGCTTTTGCTTAAACAAACAAATAGTAACAACACTGCTTCTTTTCTCGACATTTATATTAAATTAGAAGATAAAGATGTCAATCTAGCACTATATGACAAACGTAAAGATTTCAACTTTAAAGTGCACTCACTTATCCATTTTCACAGTTGTCTAAGTAAAAAGGTTTTCAAGAACATTATCATCTCCCAAATTTCCCGATACAAAAAAATTTGCAACAATAATTCAAATCTAGACTCAGCAATAAGACAATTAATTGTAACTTTAACTGAAAACTGCTACCCCGCGAATTTGACCAACAGTCTTATCAGTAGCGCATTGAAAAGGCCTCAGGTTGGTAGTTCTTACATTGTTGATTGAAAGTTCTTTTTTTGTATTTATTGTAATTTCATGTCATCTGTTCTATTTGAATTTTATTGATTATATTTAGTGTCTTTTGAATTGTATTCTCTCGTGTATATGCATAAATGAATTGGACTTCCAGTGACCTACTGCTTGTTTGTGAGATGTCGGGGGCTAAAAGTTGCAACTTTTTAGGCGATTTGCCTGCAACTTGCTAGAAACATCTCACTCCATTTTTTCCCTACCCTAGGGGGGTCCCCCTGATGAAGGCCCCAGGGTCTTTTGGGAATTTTATCTTTACTTCAGTTTTTAACAGATTTTTCACAAGATTTTATACTTCTATTTATAAATATATATATATATATATATATATATATATATATATATGTTTACAGATTTGTTCTAATCAATTTTTTTTCCCCATTGCAGTTTGCTGCTTTGCTAACTCTTCCGTTTGATGTAGTAAAAACTCATCGTCAAATTGAACTGGGAGAAATGGAAGCCTTGTATTGTAAGTCAAATTATAAATAAGATTTTTTGGTAGTTGAGCTGAGAAATTTCAAAGCATCTTATTTCAGATGTGAGTAGAGTCAAGTCTATTGTAAAGTTTTTGCAATTCCTTCTAAGATGCTGCATTCGGCTGTAACGGAGTCAACTTTGTTTTGGCATGCAGTGTTATGGAGGTCTCATTACAAAATTGTCAGTGTAGAATAAATGAATTGGTTATAGTGTTGTCTTATTCATTGCGTTTTAGACCTATCTGGTAATAATTTTAATTTTAATACTTGAAAAAAAAAGATCTTATTGTGAGCCCATATTTGCAAATTGTACTTTTTACCATATTTTTTTCCTTTTTATCAATTTTTAAAGTTGTAACTAACTTTTGGCTCGCTCTGTATGCAGAACATTATGCTAGTGCCTTTTTTTTTTGAACTAGAATACTATAACTAACAAGCAAACTATTTTAATTCATCCTTCCCCCCTTTTCCAACTTGAATTATAAAGAAGATTCACAAGAAATACTCAATCATATTTACAATATTATTTATTGATGATGAATCGGGTTTTAATGAGAAGGTAAAATTCTTTGTGAATGAATTTGTAATTCAGCATTTTTAATTCATTAGCTTTTTTTTTAATTTCTTTTTTATAAACTTTTCACACTGAAGATCTTTCAAGGAGTAGTTTTTATTTCATTACTTGAGCTGTATTGATGTTGCAGTATATCTTACAGTATAACAACTTGAATTTTACAATAACATCGAATCTAATAGTCTGTGGGCCGAAGGCAGAAAAGATGCTTAGAAACATGGTTTCGTTTGCCAACTTCGGGGACTACGAAATGTGATATTTTTCTGAATCCTTAGAGTCTACAGATGAAAAAAACACAATGTTCCCGAAAAAATATTGTCTCATTAGTTTTTTACAGGCCATTAAAGATAGATGGCAAAATATGCGAAAATGGAATTCTAGGAGTGGATAATTACGTTAAATATCATATATATGTGTCTGTCTCTGCCTATATATTTTTATGTACATATAGATGGATATATAGATACTGTTTGATATTCTTTTCGGCGACCTTCCTCGAATTCGCACATGCGTCAGGTCTCAACCGATTTTATGAAACGGGTGATTGTGATAAGAGAGATAAGGAATGAGAAGGGATTTTTCTTTGTTTTGTTTTGTTTTTCGTTACATTCGTATATTTGAGGTGTTGATTTGTGTTGGTGTTTTTTTTTTTCTCTTCCTTATCATTTCTATAAAAATTAAATAATATCGGAGTACGTGGAAATGCTGCTATCGTGCATTTTCGTAATCAAGCTGTCTCCCTTTTTAAAATAGAACCATTCAACGTTGCTTGACAAAAATAGAGAGTTTTTCCGAAATTTCTCGTTT
Source organism: Uloborus plumipes (assembly GCA_038373865.1). Taxonomy (NCBI): domain Eukaryota; kingdom Metazoa; phylum Arthropoda; class Arachnida; order Araneae; family Uloboridae; genus Uloborus; species Uloborus plumipes. The sequence goes on along the minus strand of JAXGGA010023664.1, from coordinate 3,582 downwards.
TTTCACAATATACACCTGGAAAATTATTGAAAATTCGACAAATATGTGTAGAAACAGTTATACGAAGTTTGTTTAGCTTGAATTTTTATTTTAAACCAATTTTTCCCACCATTTCCGCGATTTTTCGAAAAACCCAAAATTTGCTTCCCCCTCCCCCCACCTTTAGCTCACCCCCCAGGGTCGGGGACTTTCAGTATATTAACTTACTAACTACCCCTAACAATATTCTGTAGTCAAATACTCTCGCATATTCCATGCATTCTATAATGTATTCATTGACTGGATTATATAGGGCCATTAACGAAACAACGAGATTAAGAACAAGCGGAAATGTGGATTGATACATTTTTGTGATTTTCTTAGTAACTGAATCACAAAAGACGTGAAGTAAGTATATTATGACTTATTAATATATTTTGCAACATAAAATCGTATGAAAAAGAAAAACTAGGGTAGAAAACCTGTTTATTGAAATTTTAAATTGCAAATATTTTGTGCAACAGCGCCACCTAGAGACAATTTTTGTTGTGAATGAGCCAACAGGCTAAGGAATATAGTCCCTATTTCAGTTACTAATTAAAACTTAATGAGACAAGGTCTGCTTGGGAACATTGGATTTTTCGATTGAGTACATCACTATTAGTTGATTTCAAGCAAGTTCCCGTAGTCCCTAAAATTGGTAAACGAACTTGAACGATATCGGTGCTTGGCCCACAGACTATAGGTCCTGTCATGATCTTAATGGTTTCATTTAAAATTTTAAATTACATTTATTAAAGCACATCATACAATATGCATTACTTTTAAAAGCTCAAAATTGACGGAAAAAGTCACGAATCATATTTGGCGACGATTGACGTCGTTCAAAACACTTATTCGTGGTAACAAATCAGTCCCTTATATTATCCTATATGTATTTACACAAGCTATTTCAAATTTTTCCAGGGGAGCGGGGGCAAACACTGCATACACAATGTAAATTGCACCAAAAATGACAAAAACCACGCCCGCTTACATGTAAATTGATTTTTCAAAGCCGGGAAGAAGAGGAATTGACTCCCCCCCCTCCCCCAAATGACGACCTGTGATTTTATAAGTATTGGTTTTCTGAAAACAGTAATAGTTAATTTATGTTCTAGAAATAAATAGCAGCAACAAAAAATGTCTAAACTGGTTCTTATTTAATCTCTATATCTCCTACACTAACTCCTTTCACGACTGCAAGTTATGTAGCAAAAACAATAAACACTCAATTTTATAAGATTTAATTAAAATTTTGAAAAATCAAACGTTATTCAAAATAGCAGCGTAAAAAACGCAATATTACCGTATTTTTCGCCGTGTAAGACACACCCAATTTTAAATTAAATCCCCCAATTTTAATTAATCTTAAATTTATGCCGTATAAGACGGTGCGTCTTATACGGCAAAAAATACGGTATACAACAATGTCGTTCCACTAAAAGTTGCTCTTTGTGAAACATCGCCAAAAGGGGATATCAAGCCATAAAAGACAGCGACGCGAAACGAAACCGCGCGAACTGGCGCTCTTTGATCAAAAATAAAGAATGAGAATATCTGAAACGCCTGGCGGATTGATACAATGTTCGATTTTGATTTTAAATTAAGTCACACAGCGAAAAAAGTGAGTGATTCAAAGCGTATTAATATATTTTGAAATGTAAAATCGAGTAAAAAAGTAAAATTATGGTTGAAAGACTGTTTATTAAAATTTTAGATTGCAAATATTTTGTGCAATAGCGCCATCTAGGGGCAACGTCTCTAGTGAAAGAGTGACCAAGCCAAGGAAAAGAGTTCGTGTTTCAATTACTAATTAAAACTTAATGAGACAAGTTCCGCTTGGGAACATTGGATTTTTCGATTGAGTACATCAATATTAATAGATTTCAAGCAAGTTCTCGTAGTCCCTAAGATTGGTAAACGAACCTGAACGATATTTGCACTTGGCCCACAGACTATAATAGTGCTGTAATTATTTGCAGTGAGCATAAATTCTATAGTAAAAACTCCCATCTTTATTTCTGTTTAAGTTCAGTCTTAATTTATACTTTGATTTCTTTTCAGCCAAGCAGCGCACTTCAACGTATTCTCGTTTGAGGAGTCTGTACCAATCTAGTGGATATAAAGCACTTTTTACAGGTATGTGAATTTGAAATAAGTTTCTCTAATTAGAAAATTGAAACTAATGCTTGAATTATATATAAAGAAACAATCAATTTTTGTTTTGATTATTTTTTTATTTTGGTAATGCTTCTGTTTAATTATTTGTTCTCAAGTTTCACTTTAAAAATACTTGTTGAATGATTATTTCATGTCTTCACAACTGCTCAACATTAAATTCAGCTTCACAACTCAATTACATGTCAGCTGCACAGCTCGACACCGACTTTTAAATCAGTCTCGATTTTCTGAATGGTCTGTTTGAAATTATTTCCTACGGGTGGAATCAGGAACCTATGCAAAACTGAACTTGCATGCAAAAATTACTCTAAATTAAAACTGAAACATTAATATCCTTGCCTGGAAGTGTTATAAAATGCTATATGCCTGTTATGGTATTAAAATTGGGTCTAAGGTTTTTACTTTCCATTTTCAGGTGTAGTTCCTCGTATTGTCAAAGTTGCTCCTGCCTGTGCCATCATGATCAGCACGTACGAGTACAGCAAAAGATTTTTCCACAACTACAATAACTCAAGAACTCTGTACAATAGTTTGTAATCAAATGTTATGATTGATTTAAGTTTTTGCATTAAGCTGAAGAAGAGTTTATTGCATTTATGTCGTTAGACTACGCAATGTTCAGTTTTAGGAAACACTTATGATGAAAGTAGTTGAAATTTATTGTCTCTGCTATGTTCCTGTTGAAATGAAGCATTTGATCTTTACTTTTTCAAATAAAGTTAATGCTATATGTGTAACCAAATCAAAACTAGTTTTAGCAAAATGATTACTTATTGTATATTGCACTATCTATGAATATTAAATTTACACCGCGAAATTATAGGAGACTTTATAGTCTAAAACATACTTATCTTTGTAGCTCTTGGTTTAGTGACAATTGTAATTCACAATTTAAGACAATTCTAATGATGAATAATTTTCTATGACTTAAATTTTTGTTCTAACTACTAAAAGTATGTAATATGTTTGGTGTGTTTGTGTGTACACATCATTATATAAATCTGCATTGAAGTTTCAATTTGGCGGGAAGTGAAGTTTTACATTCAGCTTGATCCCATAAAATCTAAACTCATGAGACCGAGCAACCGTCCAGAAAAAAATTTCCCCATCCGAATCTAGTGTAAGAATTTTATAACACTTGATTGGCTGAGCGGTTTGAAATTAAATGATTCCCCACCTCCTCCTCATATACACACACCAAATCCTGAGCAACATTAAATTGTATTGCATTTCATATCAAATGCTTTTTGAAATTCGAACTGTTTAAAATATAAGGATTTTTTTTTTTTGTTACTCTGTAAGAGTGAACTTGAAAATTTGCCTTCTGCCGAAGTAAGGAAGGCTGACCATGGAATGAACACCTCTTATTTTTCAAAGATT
>JAXGGA010023663.1:0-13132 GCA_038373865.1 Uloborus plumipes | reverse complement strand
ACATGTGAAACTAGTAAAAGCGTATTAAAAACAAAACCGCCATTAAAAAACAACTGGGAGCTAAACAGAAAAAAATAATACATACAACTTCATACCCATACCTAATTATTAAATTCGTTTAACTTTTTCAGTACAAAAATCCATTGAACAAAACACTTACTCATAAGATGAGCGATATTTTTTATCCCTGAACGATAAACTATTTTAATACCTACCTCATTATATGTTAGTTTCTGAATTTTTAATTGCATTTTGCAGTCTCATTCTATACACTACCTAACCTAACTAGGTTTAATTTTAAAGAAGTTTTAATTTTAAAATAAGTTTCTAATTAAATTAATGTTAAAGGATTCTGTGGGTAGTCAGTTAAGTTAGGTAACATAATTATAGAAGGCACAGACTACAAAAGGGGATTAAGAAACTATATAATTAGTTAGGTATTAAAATTGTTTATAGTTTAGTGATTAAAATTAGCCTTTTTTTTTTGGAGTGGATGTTTTATTTAGTGGATTTTTGTACTGGATTGTAGAAATTTTGGAAAATATTTTATAACTTTCGATTCTTTGAAAATGTTTCATTGTTGTAAAAAATGGTAGTTTTGCATGTTTAGAAGATACCTGAAAAATCAAGAAAAAAATTAATGTTTAAGAGTAATATAGTGCTTTTTAAAAGGCTTTACGCAATGATACCGGGTAAAAAAGAAAAAAAAATGAGAACATTTTCTTTTAATTTTTTTTCATCACCCCAAAAAAAGCTGAAGTTTTATAATTTTTTTGGTTTTTCTGGCTTGTTCCTGGATTAGAAGGTATTCGATTTCAATATATTTTATCAAAATTTCAGAATGCTTCACCAAACGTAACTTTTCTGTCCAAGAGTATTAAAATAAAACATTAAAACAAAAATTTAAAAAAAATCGCTAAAAACACATGAAAATTTTCATTTTTTCAAAATTTCAGGCTCGTTGCGGGAACGGAAGATATTATCCGATTTCAAAAATTTTTTTTTTGTTTTGTAACTCTTCACCAATCGCAACTTTTCCGCACTATTACGATTCGAAAATAAAAACTTTGTTTTTTTCGCTCCACCCTAATATATATATATATATATATATATATATATATATATATATATATATATATATATATATATATATATATATATATATATATATATATATATATATATATATATATATACACTGCTCGACATTGAAAATGCAACACCAAGAAGGAGTGGTCAGAAATTCATGCAAATTTTACCGTAGACGCACGTCACTGAGTTATGCAAATGATATGAAATGCACAGCTCTCCGACGCACGTGATGTAAGATATAAGAGAATGAAGTTGAAAAGTGGGCTATGTTCATGTTGGTTTTTCTGCCAGACTAATTATCGGAGAAATTTGGTTTTTGCATCGAAGGATACGTGTGATAGGAGGAAATGCCACGCCGTCCTCAACGAAGACACTTCCAGCATATAGACGACTTTACAAGGGGTATGGTGATCGGACTGAGAAGGGGAGGTTGGTCCATACGTCAAATTGCAGCTGATACCCACATGGATGCAAGCACTGTGCATCGGCTGTGTCGGAGATGGTTGGAAAGAGGAAAAGTAGCCACATTGAGGGGTGCAGGTGCAGCCAGAGTGACGTCAGACCGCTTGGATCGACGGATTCACCGACAAGCTGTGGCGGACCCGCAAGTCACTTGTACGTCGATTCTGCAGCACGTGCAAGGTACCCTGGATGCTCCTGTGTCGACCAGAACCATTTCCCGTCGACTGGTTGCACGTGGCCTGCAATCACGGCGCCCGCTAAGAAGACTGCCATTGACCTCACAGCACAGACTCCATCGTTTGGAATGGTGCCGGACCAGAGCGACGTGGATGGCAGAATGGCAAACCGTAGTGTTCTCAGATGAATTTCGCTTCTGTTTGTCCAGCGATACTCATCGCATACGTGTGTGGCGTCGACGTGGGGAAAGATCGAATCCGGCAGTAACTGTGGAACGCCCCACAGCGCGACAACGTGGCATAATGGTTTGGGGCGCTATTGCATATAATTCCGTATCACCTCTAGTTTGTATTCCGGGCACTAGGACGGCCCAACGATATGTAGATAATGTACTGCGGCCGGTGGCAATCCCCTACCTTCAGGGTCTGCTAAATGCAATTTTTCAACAGGATAACGCCCGGCCTCACAGTGCTCGAATCAGCCAACATGCTCTACGAGGTGTACAGATGCTTTCCTGGCCACCATACTCTCCTGACTTGCCACCAATCGAACATGTGTGGGACGTGATTGGACGCAGTTTGCAGAACCTGCCACTGCCTCGTTCAGAGGACGAACTGTGGCAAATGGTTGAAAGGGAATGGAGTGCCATCCCTCAGGACACCATCCGCAGGCTTATTGACTCCATGCCTAGACGTGTTTCTTCGTGCATCGCTATCCGCGGTGGTCCTACTTCTTACTGAGCCGACGCCGTTCTCGCTCTAAAATTTACTTATTTATTTTGAAATAAATATCACTTATTGTTCCATGCTGTCTCTGTCTTCTTACCAAATTTCATCAATTTCTGACCACTCCTTGTTGGTGTTGCATTTTCAATGTCGAGCAGTGTATATATATACAGGGTGTCCACTCCTATCGTGGACCAATAGCTAATTTCTAAACCGTTAGAGATACGCATATAGTTCATTTAGGAAAAAATCTCCAAATTACGAAAGGAATTTTGGGTCTATTCAATGTTTTTCAAAAAATCAAATTTTGAAAGAGTTACGAAATTTTAATTTTTATACAGCCCCCCAGTCCTATCAATCATATATAGTAAAACATTCTTGACACTGTAACGTTTAAAACTAAAAAAAAATCACTCTTCTACCACAAAAATTGACCGAGTTATGACGTTTTGAAAAAGAGTCGAGTTTTGAAAAATCGAGAGATCGCTCCACCGATGACGTCATGAAATAATGCAAAATCTTGATTTTTCAAAACGTCATAACTCGGTCAATTTTTGTGGTAGAACAGTGATTCTTTTTTAGTTTTAAACGTTACAGTGTCAAGAATGTTTTACTAAATATGATTGATAGGACTGGGGGGCTGTATAAAAATTTAAATTTCGTAACTCTTTCAAAATTTGATTTTTTGAAAAACATTGAATAGACCCAAAATTCCTTTCGTAATTTGGAGATTTTTTCCTAAATGAACTATATGCGTATCTCTAACGGTTTGGAAATTAGCTATTGGTCCACGATTGGAGTGGACACCCTGTATATATATATATATACCACTCTTTCTCACTGGGTTAGAATGCACTAGTTATTAACAGTAAGTTTTACCCTCTCAACAATCAGTCTTGGAACTGCGTGCTTTACTAGTTTTATCTGCGGGTCATTCCGAGTTTACTTGTGGAAGTCAAAATTTTCTTTTGTACGTATTTTTTTCCTTTTTTTTGTCAGAAGTTTATAACATTTCATATTTAAGAAATAGGTAACAGCAGAGCTTAATCTTTAGTAGTTAAAGCAGAAAACCTGTTTGAAAATGCATAAGGGCGAGAATTTGTTACCTCTGTTACCCCTCTAAATGTTAAGGTTTCACATTGATGAAGGCAAGTGACAGAAGAAAATTCTTCATTTATGAGTAACAGTGGTGTTTTTAATTAAGTTAAAATAAAAAAACTCATTTGAGAATATCTCAAGGAGGGAGAGAAACTCGAAACTAATTGCTTACTACTTGGTTAACAGAGGTTACACAATAATACTAAATCTAAATAATAGTTTATAAAAATATTATATCTAAATACTGTAGATAATAAAAACTATTATTTTAAATTCAAGCACCCTTTTAACATTAAGTTATTTTTCAACAAGAAGTTCTGTCAAGAACTAAACGAGCCTACTTTCCCGTACATCGACATCGGCATTCTAGCATCTGATCATTATTCTCTTGATCATCTGAGACTAAACATTATGTCAAACATACCTTTTTAGCACTTAAAGCTGATTTCTAAAAGCAAAATATACCCCTCTCATCAGATGAAATAGAGACATAAAAAGTAAATAAATGAATAAATGAAGTTTTGTCGCACCTTTTAAAGAATGTAACTGTTACAGTTCTTCCGTAGAAAAATTCCTCAATCGTTTTTTAAAAAAAAAAAAAAAATTAAAAGTACAAAGTACATGAAAACACATTTTATCAAAGAAAGGAAAAAAAAAACTCGTCCGTCGATAAAATGTCTCGATTTTCACTTTTAAACCGTTGCCAGTTGTTAAATATAAATAAAGAATAAAATGCCCTCGTGAATGAAACACTTTTGTTACAAAAAAAAATCGTCTGCCAAAAAAAAATAATAGTAATAAATAAAATAACACAAATGAATAAATAAACAAAAAATCGTCTGCACAGTCAGTCATTTTTTTCTGAGCCTGAATTTCCGCCATGTTTGTGGAGTCGGAGTCGGAATCAGAGTCCTCACAGAAGATTATTCAGAAAAGTACTTTACAAACATTATTTATCAAAACCATTTTTTTACAAAGTTAGTTTGAAGGAAATCCGACTTTAAGTTCCAGGATCAACATTCAACTTAAATTCCCCGTAGGCGCTAATGTTAAATTTTTTTCTGAACGGTTCAATATTGAACGAAAAATGGTTCAAACCAAAAAGCGAAATAAGGGAATGAACCTCTCCGAGATTTTTCAAACAAAAAAAAGTTTATTCCATTCGGATGGTTCACTCAGAAGTTATTAGGTGGGGAAAGGTTGCTTGAACGGTTCAATGTTGAACGAAAAAATGTTCAAATTGAAAATTTAAATACTGTAATGAAGTATCCTTGCTGAGATTCTTCGAACAAAAAAAAAAGTTTATTTAAATCGGACTGTTCACTCAAAAATTATTAGGGGTGACAGCTTGCTTGAGCTGTTCAATGTTGAACGAAAAATTGTTCAAATCGGAAATGTAAATACGGGAATGAAGTATCCTTGATAAGATCTTTTGAACAAAAAAAAGTTTGTTGAAATCGGACTGTTCACTCAAAAGTTAGCATCGCGGGACAGGTTGTTTGAACGGTTCAAAGTTGAACCAAAAATTGTTCAAATCGAAAAATCAAATATGGGAATGAGCTGTACTCGCCGAGATCTTTCCAACAAAAAAAAGTTTGTCCAAATCGGAATATTCATTCAAAAGTTATTAGGGGGGGACAGACAGACAGACCGACCGACAGACCGACAGACCGACACACAAATTCCCCATCTCAATACCCTACTTTCAAATTTTTAATTTTTCGATATTCATTTTACCTTTTTATTTTTTTAACTTGGCGATATTTTTTGGACTTGGCGATATTTTTTGGACTTGGCGATATTTTTTTTAACTTGGCGATATTTTTTGGACTTGGCGATATTTTTTTTTAACTTGGCGATATTTTTTGGACTTGGCGATATTTTTTAGATGCATTGAGCCAATTTTAATACTTTTTTCGTCTTTCTTTTATTTTTAACGGGAAAGTAGGCTAAAAACGGCGATTGGTTGAGGAAAGCTCCGTTACTACTTTGAAACCTCTGTTACCACTGCATGGTAACATAGGTTACAATTCGGAAGAAAAAGTTAGAATTCTGAGAATTTCTTTCATGCCCCTAACAGCATGATTTTAAGATAACAGTATAAAATCTTTATTAGGTTGTGTTGTCAAAATTTTGAAAACTATTTTCAAAAGTATTTAAAACTTCGAAGCAGAAGTTATAGAGACAAAAAACATGCAACTCAAAACGGTACGAAAATTCACAAAAGCTGGTGTTTCAATCTAGCTTTTCAAAATGTATATTGAGGTTTATTTTTCATTTAATAACTAACTAGAAAGTTAATGTCATCTTTTTATGAGTAAATAATGCCATTATACTTAGTAACATAGGTTGCAAAAATCCCGGACAAACTTATTTGCGTTTAATATTTGAGAAAGAATTTTTTTCAAAAGTAAATTGAACAATATCATGCATAAAACGGTATTTTTTAATATCTCAATGTTTTTTGAAATAAAATTACTAGATAGCTACGAAAACAGCTAATAGCTCAGAAATTACTTTCCGGAGAGCTAAAATCTGCAGTTTTAACTTTTATAATTACTTTTTTCTTCCATATTTTTGTTTACTAAGGTTGAATATATTTTTATGAGCAAAGTTGCATCAAGGCTTAGTTTAGTTAATGAGTCAAATCAGTAATTACTTATAAAAAAAAGAAGTTAGAAAAGACCCCCCCCCCATCATTTTGCTTACAAATGCGTCATCATTTGCGGAAAATTCATTTTGCGGATCAAAACAGCAAGTAACTTTGGAATGACATTTATTTAAAAATACAACAAAATAATTAAAAAAAAACGTTTTTTTACAATAAAATATAAAAAATGCTCATGCCTTACGAGAAATCTTGAATTTACTTTGAGAAAATCGTAAACATCCGTTGCAATTTCGGAACAAGATGATAAAAATCTATGAAGACCAGATGTTAGCAGGAGGGAGGAGGGAAAGTGACGAATTTTGAGTTACCCTAACGGTAGAAAGATTTGTGAAACTTTTTAAGATGTAATTCCGTAGAGTGCTTTGTGATCAGAGTAGAAAATCTCCTTTCACAAGTCCAAGATTTATGCTCAGCAGTTACATGTGAACTGAAACATTTCTTTGTTTACCCTGCAGCTCGATCCATTTTCAAGTATGATTCCGTACCATATCGAAGATTCAGGCTAAATTTTTGCTTTTTAACGAATTAAAGAAAAGAAAAAAGAAAAGCATTAAAAAAATAGAATGAATACATTTTTTCTAAGTTAAGTAGAAGCACTTAATTTTCCTAATAAAATGTTTCACACCGAACAATACTTTTTCCAATTACACACAAATTGCATTTATAATCACACCGAATATCTAACTATGTCTATGTAAAAGGTAGGTGAACTATAGATAGCCAGTGTTCCTAAGTTAGGGCCATGCTCCACATCGACGTAAAGCAGAAAAATTAGGCAGAAGCGTAAAATGGATTCAATGGTGTTCCTATGGAAAGTACCCGGATTTTCGGTTTCTGCCTTCAGTTTCGGTCGCGTTTTACGCTGATGTAGAGCATGGTCCTTAGTCCTGATCAGCGCAAAGCATTCACGATCAAAAATTGAATGGAAAAATTCAAAATTTCTGCTTCACTACTAATCATTAAATGTAATCGAACTACATAACATTTAATTGAGCTTTTGATGTCATAATTTAGTTAGAGGATTATTTATACTTAATAAATTCTTAATGTCACTTACTGGCTTTTTTTTTAGCGAATTATTTCTTATTGTGCTTTCTTAATTACTTGGAGGAGAATGTTTCATTTAATGCGACTCTACGATAAATCCATAATACTGCCAATGTACAACTATTTTACTCTCTTTAAAATTACACTCTAGCTATAAAAATGAACTTAAACAAAAAAATCATTTCATTGTCTTACGAATAGTCCGTAGTATATTTATGCCGACATAATTTAAATGGTCTTCATCCAAATTTTGATGAAATTCAGATTTCTTGATTGATTTGAACATATTTTTTGAACAGATTTTTCTCTGATTGAACATATTTTTTGTTGCCCCCTTGTTCAAAGATATAATTATCAAAGAAGTTACAATTTTGTTCCTGCAGTTACTTATGAGCTAAAACAGTTTTTAAAAAATATTATATCATTTTTGAGGGTTATAAGTTTGTTTTCTAGTTTTTCCCAACATTTTTTCCCTTACAGATAGAGCTTTTTTTTTTCTTATGACGTCTTATTTGACACAAAAATAATGGTACACAACAAACATATCCATAAACGTGAAGTGTAGATAATCCAAGGAGAAAATGCAATCTTATTGAATAGAAGAAACTGTTATTGAATCTGATACTTGCAGGATTATCTCCAACAGATTTTGCTATTTGTAGTTCCATTCACGTGTCTGAGAATAATTTCATGACTGTTTGTTAAAGATTTAATCACAATAGAGAGGTAGCAAGGGCTCTGCCAAAGGATTTATTTGTTTTGATTTGTTTTACTTTTGCTGTAGCCTTGGATTTCTTTCTCATATTTCTATCAGTGGGATTGCAATCGGCTTCTCGTAAGTCTTCAGTGTGTGAAGAATTTTTTCATTCAGTAGTTTTCTAATTAAAAAGGAAACTTGCCAGTTAAGAAGAAAATCGCTGCTTGAGATTTAATTTAGATGTTGTTTACAAAGTAGTAAAAAAATATAAAATGACTAAATTTCATTGTGCCAAAAAAAAAAAAAAAAAAAAAAAACAGTAAACTATCTAAAGCAAACACAAATTAGCAAATTGATTGCAGACACACGTTTTGGGATTTAAAAAAAGGAGTTTTTCTAAGTAGAGAGGAGTGAAATTTAGGATGAGGATTTTTGATTCTAAAGTTAACTTCTCTTCGCATTGAAAAAGAGTTTCATTGAAACCCGGAAACACGTGTATGCAATAATTTGTTAATTAGTCTTAATTTTTTTGTTTACTATTGTTACTAGTACCTTTTCAGAACACCAATCTGTTGTAAATTCTGAGATTTTGAAGGAGTTCAAGATACCTCCCTGCCATGATTGGTACGCTGGCAAAGAGCCTGGCTCTTCATTCGCCCTAAATTGTGACAGATCATCAAAAACTGCAATTTCTAGATTAGCAAGCGGCCACACGAAGAGTCTCTCATTCATTGAGGGCAGGAAAGTCTTCGACGTCTGCTCTAAATGCAAAACCCAGCAGGCTTCTCCAGAGCACATCCTGGACTGTCTAGGACTTTGCAAAGAAGATATCGTTGAATCACCTCTTCTTGTCCTTGATTTCCTCCGGGTCAATGGTCTGATGGACCTTGTCTGACTTCGTCAGACATTTGGAGGATTAGTCTCAATCTCAATCAAACTAGTAGAAAAGTGTTACTTAAAATTACAAACACTTTACGGTATCGATAATATGTAATACATATATTGTCAAGGAATATTAAGGAAATTTTAAACGACTGTAATACATTAGGGACTATGTAGGTAAGATCATTGCCACAAAAAAAAATGCTTTGCTGTTAATAAATTTTATTGAATTGTGTGAAACTTTGATCCCTGTGCATAGTTGTGTTGACCGGTAGACTTTTTAAAGCTCCTTCGGTTTTTCTTGTAGAGCTCGTAAATAGTTGAGTAAATCGAGTTACCAAGTGCGTTTGCTCGCTGGTATTCGAATCTCACATTAGCTACCAATTTTTTTTGGCTCTCTTTGCTCTATAAGAGAATTTTTGCCTCCAACTCGGCTATTTTCGCATTCCATGCTGATGCATAATAAGCACGAAACTGCAGTCCATGGATCGAAATAGGCGAGTTTGCGGAGTATTGCATGTTTCTACCTTAGCCCTTGCTTAGAAGCGGTTACTCACTGCTTCATACCTCATGATTTATAGTCGCAACTCGAGAGGTGACTCTCGAACACTACATGATTTATTGTCGCAACTCGAGAGGTCACTCTAAATCACCACATGATTTATTGTCACAATTCGAGAGGTGACTCTAAATGTCCACATGATTACTGTACATACTGTACCTACTCTAGAGGTGAGACTCGATCACCACATGATTAACTGGACCAACTCGAGAGGTGACTTTCGTTCACCACATGATTTACTGTACCATCTCGAGAAATGACTCTCGTCCACCACTTTGTTTAGTTGAATTTGTTTAGTGCGGAAATTCGATGCACTGCGTAAGATATTATGTCCTTATGTGTGATTGATATTTTGCAGAGATACATTAAATAATAAAATAAACTCATGTGTTTGTGAAAATTGCAACAACATGAAGGATTTGCGCGAATGGGCTAAAATTTTCAGCGAATGCAAAGTAGGGTATGATATGCAAATTATTAGAATTTTAGGCTCGTAGCGCATGCGTACGCTGAGTAGCGCCCTCTAAACGCCGGATTTATCTGAATAAATAGACAGCTGCAGCAAGGCGTTTATGATTATAAGTGGTTATCTACTTGTAGTAAATGTTAGCTCAGACGTTGCTTATGCCTCTTCGACGAAAAATAGCGAGGTTTCAACAAATTACGGGGTTTGAACGGGGGAGGATCATCAACCTACGTGAAGCTGGATTGTCTTATCGTGAAGTAGCCGCTCGTGTGCAGCGTAACAGCAGCACAGTGATATATGTTTGGAAGCAGTGGACGGACGAGTATCGGACAACTCGGAAGTCCGGGAGTGGACCCCGAATTGTGACGTCAGCGCGCGATGACAGACACCTGATCCGCATGGTGCTGACGGACCGTACAGATTCGTCTAGACAACTGGCAGCACAGTGGTCAACAGCTACAGGTGTTTCATTGTGTGCTTCATCAATTCGTAGACGTCTGCTGCAGCGTGGACTGCGCACAAGGACTCCTTTATACAGGATCCCCCTCACGTTAAATCATCGCCTCCTGCGACTACAATGGGCCAATCAGCATAAGGACTGGCGTGCTGATTGGCAGTATGTTGTGCTTTCTGACGAATCTCGCTTCAATTTGTGGTACCATGACGGCTGCATACGCATCCAACGCTATACCGGTGAACACCACCTTCCAGAGTGCATTATCGAACGTCACAGTGGACGAACGCCTGGAGTCATGGTCTGGGGTGCCATATCATATCACAGACGATCTCAATTGCGACGAATTGTGGGTAACCTGAACAGCAACCGGTACATCAGAGACGTCCTATAGCCCCAAGCTGTCCCTTTCCTTCAAGGCTTGCCTGGCTCTGTATTTCAGCAGGATAATGCCCGCCTTCATGTCGCTAGGACTGTTCAATCCTTCTTTGCATCGCAGCAGGTACAGCTTCTTCCCTGTTTGAACTGGGATTTCGTTGGTCGGCGTCGCGCTCGTGATCCTCGTCTTGTTGCTTTACCTACATAATTTGGGTACGCATACAAACAGTATGGAATGCTCTTGAGGCAGACATTAAAAATTTGTTTGACTCCATGCCACGTCGCGTAGCAGCACTTATTGCAGCGCGTGATGGCTACACAAAATATTAATGTCAATATTTTTTTATTGTTTGTTGGCTTTCTAAGTTCAATTATTTATTTATACTACTATCACTGAGCTGTGTATTAAATTCTATTCAATTATGATGATTCCTTCATGGTGTTGCAATTCTCACAAACATGCGTTTATAAAGTTTTACGTGTTACTTTATGCAATTTTTTTAAGTTTGATGTAAAAAATTCACCAAAAGCGCCATGAAACGCTTCGAGATGTTGGTTCGTCCGAGCAGAAACGGCTTCGAGTGCAAAGGGTTAGCTTCGACTGAATAGAGTTGAGCAATTGGAAAAAATCTACGTTGTTGCGCTATATAACTGGAATTAAAACGCCGCGTAAAAAGAAATGGACAAAAATGTATTTTCGTTCGAAATAACGCAAAAATTTGACTAGCGTTCATAAACACTCCTGAAAGTATTGCTTAAAAACAAAGAACCTGCACTCATTAAATTTTAAAAGCTATTAGAACGTGATTGAAATCAAAACCGAACTGAGAAAAAATAAACTCCTGTGGAAAACATTGTAATAACTTTCGTTGCAGTAAATGACTGCGTTGCTGAATCGAATTACGGAATCTGAAGTGCTCTGACAAGAACTTGAATCAGAGACATCTGTTGGAGGAATGAAGCATAAATTGCAAGGAGTTCTTATCAACGCTTTCAAAATGATTTCTAAACAGTTATTCGCCGAGTCTCAAAATGTCAGCTTGCGAAGCAATAAAATTCAAGCCAGCTTTCTGGCAGACTTGGGATGCTGTTTACTCCTTTTTTTTATTTTTGTCTCCCATTTGGGGCATAAACTTTATCGCCATGTTCGACAAGGAATTAAATTTAATGTCGGTTTCAGATGTTTAGAAAGGAGAATTTTTACGCCATTTTCTTCCTCAAGAGTATTTTCGTCACATAAGAAGGTTTTAGCAAATGGTAAAAAGTTTCTCTCCGGAATATTTTTATGTTTTCATCCAGTCTGAGAAATGGCACATTTACTATTGGAGAACGTAAATGTTTGTTCTTGTTTCTATGAAGTGATATCCAAAAGCGTAACTACAAACGCCATTATTAATTCTACGAACCGTAAATAATGCATCACTTTTTAGCTCAGTGCTTTCTAAATGAACATTACGTATCTTATTGTTTTTTCAGAAAAAGTAATTTACACAAACGTGCAATGGTTAGTTAGAACAGTATCGATTATC
Organism: Uloborus plumipes; assembly: GCA_038373865.1. Lineage (NCBI taxonomy): Eukaryota > Metazoa > Arthropoda > Arachnida > Araneae > Uloboridae > Uloborus > Uloborus plumipes. Next base: position 892 of record JAXGGA010023663.1, on the reverse strand, counting down.
ATGAATTATTGCAAAAAGAAAAAGAAAAGGAAACTACTACCTAATTGAGGCTCTAGCAAAGGACAACCCTCTGAGTCCAGTCTAAAGTACTTTAACTTCGAAATAGTGCATGTCTGTCTTTCCTGTAAAACATTTTACAGTTCGAATTTAACGTCAGATATGTAGATATTATTTTAATTCTTTTGGACTCGTCTCTCAGTGATCTTGATCGTCTTTTACCAGCTTTGAACTCCGTAGACTCACATATTGAACCACATATCCAATTCACTGTAGAAGTGGAATCTTGAAATTCTCTATTGTCTTGGGTGCTTCTATCACTCATTTACACAATGCTTTAATTATTACTGTTTTCAGAAAACCCTTTTGCAGTCACCTCCTCTTACCCCATCCTCCCCCGATAAACAAAAATTAACTGCTTTCAGAACTTTTATTTTCCAAGCGATATCTATTTATTTTAATTCCAATTTTTTCTCTTCGGAACTAAATCATTTAATTACATTATTAGTTACATTGTTTTGGATCGGGGTTTTCAATTGATGTCACAGATACAATTTATAAGAAACGAATCAATTCAACTAATAAAAATGGTTCTGGCGAATTACTTTATCTCTGTTGTTTTGCCTTTTTCACCAAGAATCAGTCTTTGGCAATTACACCCACAGTTTAGCTATGACATCCTGAGACTGCTGGTTGAGGACGCTCGCAGTAAGATAAAATCATTTTATTTACCAGTTTGTTGGAAATCTTAGCTACAATAAGAGGATCTTTGTCTCCAGCTCGGCTATTGGCTATTCCTAATTGAGGAGTCCTGAATAAGGACGAAACTGTCGTCTCAAGATGTCGTGACAGAGCTGTGGGTATATTTGCTTCAGTTCTGCTTTTGCCCTGGCTT
>JAXGGA010023662.1:0-13133 GCA_038373865.1 Uloborus plumipes | reverse complement strand
CAATATGCAAATTTTCAGATGGCAGTAGCATCGCATAGAACAGGTATAAATGCGCATTGCTTTTACAGAGCTTTCATTTATGTTCAAGTTATTCATGTGAAGAGGTTTTAACGTGATGATAACCGCACGACGTGAATTAACAGACTTTGAACGCGGAATGTTAGTTGGAGCTAGACGCATGGGTCATGCCATTTCGGAAATCGTTAGAGAATTCAACATTCCCAGATCCACTGTGTCAAGAGTGTGCCGAGAGTATGAAATTTCTGGCATAACATCCCACCATGGACAGCGCAGTGGTCGACCGCCTGCACTTAAAGATCGAGACCGGCGACGTCTGCAAAGAGTCGTAAATTCTAACAGACAAGCAACACTGCGTCAAATCACCGTAGAAATCAATGTGGGACGTACAATGGACGTGTCTGCTAGAACTGTGCGGAGAAATTTGGATTTCTTGGGCTGTTCCAGCAGAAGACCGACTCGAGTGCCTTTACTGACAGAACGACATCGCTTGCAGCGACTCTCGTGGGCACGTGAGCATATCGGTTGGTCCCTAGATGAATGGAAAACCGTGGCCTGGTCCGATGAGTCACGATTTCAGCTGGTAAGAGCCGATAGTAGGGTTCGAGTGTGGCGCAGACCCCACGAAGCCATGGACCCAAACTGTCAGCAAGGCACTGTTCAAGCTGGTGGTGGCTCCGTAATGGTGTGGGCTGTTTTTTCATGGCATGGACTTGGTCCTCTAGTGCGACTGGACCGAACATTGACTGGAAATGCTTATGTGCAGCTACTTGGAGATCACTTGCAGCCATTCATGGACTTCATGTACCCAAACAACGATGGGATTTTTATGGATGACAATGCGCCATGTCACCGGGCCACAACTGTTCGCAATTGGTTTGAAGAAAATTCTGGACAATTCCAACGAATGATTTGGCCACCTAGATCGCCCGACATGAATCCCAATGAGCATTTATGGGACACCATCGAGAGGTCTGCTCGTGCCCAAAATCCTGCCCCATCAACGCTTTCACAATTATGGACGTCTATCGAGACAGCATGGCTCAATATTCCTGCAGAAGACTTCCAACGACTTGTTGAGTCCATGCCACGTCGAGTTGTTGCACTTCGCCGGGCAAAAGGAGGGCCGACACGATATTAAGAGGTATCCCATGACTTTTGTCACTTCAGTGTATATGTTTTGCTATTTTTAATACGCTTTTATTAGTTTCACATATGGGTTTGTTTGTATGTATGTATGAATGTAACTCAGAATAAAAGATAAAATTCACGTTCTTTGCAAATATAAAAGTAATATATTCAATACTATTGCTAATACTAAAGGCTCAACTATATTACATGTTGATGTATTATAAGTGCATGTTAGTTTGATTAACTCTAAAAGCGTATTTTTTAGTTTTTTAAACTATTATTGAATTAATCACTATTCGGGTGTTTCTCTGAAAAGAAGTATACAAATTATTTACCTTAATTACGTAAGATTAAATGCAGAAAATTATTACTTTACCCTGTTTTCTTTAATAGCCGGGCTATCTTCGCCTAGCAGCAGCCTAGTAGCTGCTTTGGTGAACTCTTTCAAGCCCAGCTGGCTCAGATATTCATGATTTAAGGTTTCATCTTCAGCTATAGCTATTTCCGCTTTTCTGACAACAGGCAAAACCCATGGTTTCCCTTCTTCAGTTCGGTAAGCTGTATTGGAAGAAATTCTACTTGAATCAAGAATTTTTTTTTTTTTTTTAATTTTCAAGAAGGAAAAATGAAATTAAAATAAATTTTACTGGGAAAGTATCATAAATCGCCTTTAAATTGACAAAATAGTGAGTAAAATTTGTTGTTGTGTTTATTATTATTTATTAATTTATTTATTCCAGTATTTTCCTCTTTATAACTTTTTTATGTAGGGTGTGCGTATGCGTAGTATACACAGTTATAGATTGTTCTAAGGCTGCTGAATTTTAGTCAGGCGGAAAAAGAGGTGGGTCAATAAAATAAGTACTAAGCGTGCTTGGGAACTATACCCTTCAGATTCCGCGTTCGGTTGACCATCTGACAGAAACTGAACCTTCTGCCTCACACCCTAAAGGTCTCGGTGTCGTTAAATGAAATGGGCACAGTAGACCCTGGTTCATATGGACTCCTCCGCCGCTGAGTTTAGCTTTAAAGAAAGCCGGTAGACGTTTTCTGGTTTAAATCGCTAAAAAAAAAAGACTAGTTCTATGAAGAAAAATATTTTTATTTTTGGTTTTCAAAAATATTGGACGTAAAAATCATATTTATACCATAAAAACAAAAAACTTGTTTCTGTAATAACGGAAACATTAATGCCAGAAATTACTTCATTTAGATGGCTATTACATTATAAAAATAAAAAGACAAAAACGGTGCTCTTTGTTGGAAAGCGAATTTAAACTATTTACACAATTATAAATTATGAATAAACCTTTGTGTTATAATATAAAGTCATGAAAACAAAAGTAAATTTGTATAAATAGCAATAAGGATTGGAGATTTTTACATTGAAAAATAAGCTGCCTGTAACTTCGAAACATGTGTTTTAGATTCTACTTCAAAGATTGTACGAAATGCAGAGCTGTTAAAAAACGAAAAAAAAAAAAAAACTTACATGCGACTTTTTTTCTAATTATAGTAGAACAAAAACTCAAAAACTATTGTGAAGGCAAGAAATAGAGCTTTCCATTGATCTATTATGTGACATACTTACGATAGGTTTAAGTTTCTAATTGACTGAAAATAGTTTTAAAAAAAACACTATTTTTACCAACAAACATGTATTGCGCAGTAAAAAACGCAACCACTCTCTGCCGCCAAAAACCCCGCATGCTGCTTAGAAGAGCATAGGTAAAGATATATTAAAGAACCAGACGTCTCAAAATTGTTACTCGAAAACATTGTTAGCTTTTAGACTATTATGAGTCCAAGCATTTCAAACTTCACAAGTTTTTGTGCAAAATTTCATGTTTCAGTCTTCATTTCTCTCTCTGCGCAACAGCTGCATGTATTTTGAGATTTCTTTACTTTCATGGGCCTCATGGAAATGTTTTGTTTGCTAATTTTTCATTGTTTTCGTTTAATTATTTACCTTACCAGAATCAAGCGCAGCTCAAAGCTTCAAGTGAAAGGTTTTGATTTCTTCCAAAGCACTTAAAACCTTTTTAAGAGCTACACAGATAATTGTTTTATTAAATACTCAACAGCTGAACACGTTTAATAACTCGAAATGCCGTTGAAACAGTAAGTTTGCCTTCAAAATATAAATATAGCAAAATCATAAAATGTTTACTTTTTTCTTCTCACAAGATCAAAACGATTTTCCTTTTTTTACACGAACAATTTGTGCTTACTTTTTGTACTTTTTATAGGCAAAACAGTTATAAGTAATTCAAAAGAAAAAAATATGAAAAAAATTCTTAAATAAAACAAATTAACTCCTTAATCTACTTCCTGACTGACTACGACGTTTGAAAAGTTGTTAAATATTTTATTTAACATAAACATTGAATAAAAACCTATATTTTATCCATAAAATATTTTTTTTTTTTTTAAGTTTTATCTAATTTTTTTTAAACTTTATAACAATCGCACAGATGCTAAATCAAAAAAAGTTTTGAAACTTTAGGCTTATTATGACACATAAGAATAAGATAATTTTGATCTTTTTGACATTCTTATGCTAATCTATTAATTTAGAGAAAGGTATACATGAAAAAAAAAGTAAAAGAAAAAAACCACATTCATTATTTACCTCCAATTGACAAGTTGACCTTATCTGGGAAAACATCTTCTTCACAAGCTTTATTTAAGGCAAACATTTCGACGGCAGGAGCCGGTTCAACTAATGCAAATCTAGATGTCATTATTACAATTAATTAGTTACCTAATAATAAAACTTGATTGTAATTGTATCCAAAAGTAACACAATTACAAATTTCGTGCCCTATCACTTAGGGTCTCGACTCTAAGATGCCAATAATCTGAACGCGCGTAATTTGTTTGGAAGAACTCTTTTGAGGTGCTCTTTTCGGATCATACGAGAGGTAGAGGAAAGAACGATCATCTCAATTAGAAATCTGGCGCGATTGGCGTTTTATTTGGCGGGATCTAGCAGATGTACTTTGAAAGGTTATGTCAAGCGCTCATACAAGGGGGGGGGGGCTCGCCCCCTTCTTGATGCTAGATAAAAGAACTTTTAATCAACATATTTTCGATATTGAACTACCAGAAACTCAGTTTTTCATGGTATGGAAGGTGTTATTGCGGGCCATCGTAGCCCGATTGATACGGCGTCGGACTCATGATCGGAGGGTCTCGGGTTCGATCCCAGCCGGTCAAAGATCCACAGTCGGTACTAATGGTGGAGAGGTTAAATAGGGGTCGTGGTCATAAATAACTCCAAGTGAAACCATACCTGTGGGGTTACTGGATCAGGTTGTTTGCTCGACCCTTGGTCTAGATCAGAAGAACTCAGTGCTCTTCAGGGCCCCATCCTGGTTAAACTACGAGTGGTGGTAGATACGGGGGACCCTGGAGTGTGTGAAGTGTAAAGGTGTCAGTGAAAAAATAATTGACACCCCCTCTTGTGAAAATGTTTCAAAGTTAAAACCCTAAAAATTATGAGCCATCTCGTTTTATGTTAGGGATAGAGACAGGGGCTCGGAACGTTAATGCTGGAATTCCAGGATTGGGCGAAAGAGGAAAGTACTAAAAGTCAATCGCTTTCTCTTTAGAAAACTTTTGGATCCACCCTTGGGTCATGTGTACCGAGTACCTACTATTTAAAATAAGATTTACAAGTACGGAATACATGAAAATTATTGCCAACAAATATGTGCTACTTAGTGCTGTGATGAAACTATTTTTAAACGAAAATAAAACAGGAAAAAAGAATACAAAAAAGATCTTTCATATTTTTCTTGAAGCAAAAAGTGATAGTTCGCGATTATTGTTCAAAGTACATTTTGCGAAGCGTTGAATTTAGTACAATTTTCAATTATTACAATAAATCCTTATCATGATCTTGTACTTCTTCACTTTACATTACCAACAGAGCCATAAAGCCCGTTTTAAGGGCTCCCGAGCATTAGGGTCCCCGTTAAAGTAAGTGACCAATATATTTAAGAACAAGGAAAAGAGTATGTTTAAAAAATTCAGCAATATCATCAAAAAAAAAAAAAAAAAAAACGTTGAACTTGTAACCCAAATTATTTTTCATCAACATGTAGTGTAAGAGAAATTGACTATCATATGTTTACACCCTTGTACTGCAGTCTACAGCCATGCACATGCAATGAGAAAAGGATGTACTTAAGTCGACAACATTTTGCATTTGCACAATGCACAATTCAAGAGGCCCGTGAGGATATGAGAATATGTTGGGCTTATTATCCCAAAATTTCTATATCGGGCCTTGATAAGACCATTAAGTCGGAGATTAGAGTTTAAGCAATTTTCATGAAAAATACATGAATAAAAAACTATGTTTCGAAAGCGCTTGCTCGCCTTCGTACTTGCACAGTGAAAACAAAATAACAACGTAACCCGCAATCGTCAACATAACTACGTTTTCCAGAACAACAGAAACCGCACTTTGATCTTATTCTTAATAGCTGTCATTTCCCTTGAAAATAACACTACACAGTGAAAATTTTATTGCATATATTTACGAAATTTTAGTTAATAAAGGTCATTAATGAAGCCTTCGAATTAGTCTTATTATTTTAAAGACAATTAAGCAGCTGTTGAAAGCAGTTCTCTTTCATTTCAACGGTCATAAAACAGCAAGCTGAATAAACAAGGTAGATCATTTTCCTTTTCATTGAGAATGTAAACTTAAAAATCAGGTCGAATAATCCATTCTTACAATGAGAGCTATGGTAAATTTGACAGAATATTTTTCTTTATTTTCCTTTTCGATTAAAGATTAATGGGAGAAATTTATAAGGCAGTATCAAAGGTTGACTAGCAAAGGAATAATAAGGCAATTTTATTGTAAAATTAGATAAAGATTTGCTGGTTTGCCAAGAAAATGCATTGCAGCCAAAACATTGTACCACCCAGTGGTCGGAAGTAGCGCGCTGCAAGTAGCGAAACTACTGTAGTAGCTACATTTTTTAGTAGTTTGTAGTGTAGCGCACTACTTTGAAAAAAAAAAGTAGAGTAGTGAGTAGCGCGATACAAAAAAAAAATAGTTAATAGCGATTTCTGAAAACAACTTTTAAATTAAAAAAATAAATAGATAAATGAACAAAATTTAAAAAAAAAAAGGGAACGACGGAAAAAAACAAGGTTTTTCTTGTGGCGAATATTCGTAAAAATTGTAAAAAAAATCTAAAAAGGACAAATTTTAGCGAAAAAAAGGGAACAAAAAGGAAAAGTAACACATAAATTCAAAGACAATTCCTATTTTTATTCCATATTTGAATGAGGTAATTTTTAAATCTAAACCACTTTTCGAATTTTTTCGGTCGATCCACAAACGGTGTATTCTTGTTATTTATTTATTTTTTAAAAAGTAGCGAAGTAGCAACTACATTTCAAAAGTAGTGTAGCTCGTTATATTAAAAAAAAAGTAGTTGTAACTGTAGTTAACTACATTTATAAGAAAGTAGTTGTAGTGTAGTTCGTTACGAAAAATATGTAGTTTTTCCAACCACTGGTACCACCCTGGATTGAAAATGTTATACAAATCCTTTCTCACCCTACTTTCTCATAAAAAAAATCAGAGTCGAAGAAAGTAAAAATATAATTAATAAACTCAATGGATGTTGAAAAATGAATACTATCGCGTAGCAAGCAAAGGTTTGCTTCTCTGCATGAACACTGCTCTTGAGGAGAAAGAATTTTTACAGCAAGGATAAGTTTCTCTGCAGTAATACTACGCTAATGGAGAAAGGACTAGTACAGAATAGTGTGATGTGGCTTAAGTGATTCTCAACCGGTGGTTTGGAGGGGCAGTCATCGTTCCACAGGAAAAATTGACTAGTCCTCAGAGATTTTTACTCATCTGCGGGAGAAAAAAAATAGTTTTTGGTTATAACAGACACCTTAATGCCCACACAAGAAATGTTCAAAAAAATTACCAAAAACATACTTGTTTTGTTTCTGCATAATTTTTGTTGTCTCATTGATTTTACAAAACATTAGAATTATATCTTTAAACGAACAAATTCTTGTATATTTATCTTTCGTATCCTGGAAACGGCTCTAACGACTTCGATCAAATTTTGTATGTAGATATTTCGGTTTTAGATTCATCTGCATCAGCGTTTTTTCTGTATTTTATATCTTTAAACGAGCAAATTCTTGTATATTTATATTTCGTATCTCGGAAACGGCTCCAACAATTTCGATCAAATTTTGTTTTTAGATAAAGTTTTGGTTTTTAACCCATTAATGCCTATCGTCCTTTTTTTGGGACGGTCCAAAAAAGGGTCTGAATTTCCCCAAAATGAACATTTCAACCAAATAATAGTGTTCAATTAGTACCTTGGTATTGTTTCAATTCGTTATTAACAGATTGCAGCACATAACCATTGCAAAGTATGTTCTGTAGCAGTTTTAATATGATCTTTATCAAAAATGACATCGTTCACAATCTCAAGGAAAAAAGCTAAGTTTTCAAAGTTATTCCCAGCTTCTCAGTTTATGTTAATTGCTGATTTTATTTTTTCTTATAAAATGTCTTTTTAAATATTATATCGTAGGCAGAAAAAAATTTTAGTAAAAAAAGTATGTACCCTCTGGGGTCTATCGTAACTTTTAAGGGAAGATTTTTCTTTTCCTTATTTTTTTTTTTTTTTGCATAATATTTTTTATTACTTTTTCTGTCAATTAAACTCTGTTACCAGTGTACAAAACATATTTGGAAAAAAAAATTCAGGCATTAATGGGTTAAGTTCATCTACATCGGCGTTTTTCTGACAAAACTCGATTTTTCATTTAAAAAAAAAAAAAAACATTTTTTTTAAACGTATTTCTTATTTCAAAAACTGTTTTTACGATTTGAATGCAAGTTTGTACTTAGATAAAGTTTTGATCTTTAGGTTCATCTACATCGCTATTGATGCTTTTTTCTGCAAAAACGTGGTTTTGCGCAAAACAAACCGTTTTTTAATATAATTTGTATTTCAGAAACGGCTCAAACAATTTCGATTAAATTTTGGATTTCGACAAAGTTTTGGTTTTTCAGTCTATCTACATCGGCGTTTTTCTGTAAAAACACGATTTTTCACAAAAAAAAAAAAAACGTTTTTGAACGTAATTTTTATTTTGAAAACGGCTCTAATGATTTCGAAAAGAATTTCTATTTTGACAGTTTTGTGTTTTAAGTTCATCTACATCAGCGTCTTTCTTTTTTTTTAATCACAATTTTTCACAAGAAAAAGTTTTTTAAACGTGATTCTTTTCTCGGAAACAACTTTTACGTTTTAAATGTAATTTTGTACTTAGATAAAGTTTCGCTCTTTAGGTTCATCTACATCGACGTTTTTTTTTTTTTTTTTCTGTGAAAACGCGGTTTTATGCAAAAAAAAAATAAATCCGTTTTTTGATACAATTTGTGTCTCGGAAACGGCTCTAACGATTTCGAAAAAGTTTTTTATACGTAATACTTATCTCGGAAACGACTGTTACGATTTACATGCACTTTTGTATTTGATGAATTTTTAGTCTTTAGGTTCATCTGCATCAGCGTTTTTTTTCCCTGTAAAAACTCGATTTTTAACCAAACAAACTTTTTTTATAGTAATTCGAATTTCGGAAAGGGCTCGTGTGATTTGAGTAAAATTTTGTATTTAGATGAAGTTTTGGTTGTTAAGTTCATCTGTGCATTGATGTTTTTACCGTAAAAATGCAATTTAAAAAAAAAAACGTTATTCACTGTAATTCGTATTTTGGAAACGCCTCCAACCATTTGTATGGAATTTGTGTTTAGATAGAGAGTTTCATTTTTAAGTTCAAAACGTCACTGCTTTCCTGTCTCTAATAATGCAATTTATTTTACATACAAAAAAAAAGTTTTTTTTATAGTAATTCGTATCTCGGGAACGGCTCTAACAATTTGAATGAAATTTTACGTTTATATGAAGTTGGGGTTTTTAAGTTGAACTACATTGATATTTTTTCTGTTATAAAGTCATGTTAACAAAGAAAAAAAAGTTTTTCAATGCAATTTGCATCTCGGAAACCACTTTAATGATTTCGTTAAAATTTTGTACTCAGATAAAGTTTTGGTCTTAAGAGTTCATCTACATCAGCATTGATATTTTTGTTCCCTAAAAACACGATTTTACGCAAAAGAAACGGCTTTTTTTTTTTGTAATTTGTCTCTCGGAAACGGGTCTAACGATTTCGATAAAATTTTGCATTTAGCTGCAGTTTTAGCTTTTAAGTTCATCTACATCGGCAGTTATTTTTATTTATTTATTTTTATGTTTTTTAAAAACGACATCATATGCAAAGCAGAAAGTTCATGATCTGGATGTCTGAAAGTTAGGCCAGCACTGCAGCATAGTAACAGCCCAAACAAAATGCTCTAATTACAGAAATTTCATCTGCCATTATTAGGTAAGACCTCATTTGAAGTATGCTGTTTAATTTTAGTTTCCTTACAGTAATAAATATACTGCCGTGCGAAGGTAAAGGGCAGTGTCTGCAGAAATGAGGGTTTAAGAGATTTTAAGGAACCTTTTTTTGGATTCCCCACTAACAATAGGGAAGCGTTGGAATTTGATGTTTTTTTACGAGCTTTCAGTGGCGTAGGAACTTGGTAAAAGTAGGGGAGCCGAGCGCAGTGCCGAATATTGGTGCTTCAGGGGGGGGAGCGAGACTCACTTTGCCACCCTTTGTACAAAAAAGTTCAATTTTTGAAATCCTAAATGTTCAAGCAAACTTGATGTGAATGAAAAGAATTAAAAAACATAACTAATATCTCTTTTCTCAAAAAGACAGCAAGTTTAAGAGCATACTTTTACATTAGTAATATAAACTTAGCTTTAGAAGTAATATTCATGCTGAAATAGGGAGTCTCAAATTTCTCCCAGAAAATTTTCAAATTGTAGCTTTAAAAAACGATTGTAGACAATTTCTGGTACATTTGGTAACGTTAAGGCACAGCTGTTTTTCAAAACTGAAGCTCCAAAAATGCAATTTCAATCTGTTCTCAATGTCTGGAAGATTTTCCGGCAATTTTGGAAAATTAAAGTCCGAGAAACGAGAGTTCAAATGTTCCGTAATGATTTTGGTGGGGAGAGGGCTTTGGAAAAGTAAAATTTTGAATAATGTAATGCAAAAAATTGTAGTGATAGAATTTTTCCGGAGGAGCTGAGTCGGCTTGAAATATTTCAGGGGGAGCCGGAGCTCCCCCGGTTCCTACGCCCCTGCGAGCTTTATTTTCAGCAGAAACTCAATAAGCAAGCTTTAACAACAGATGCCAAAAATTTGCAGTTACTAGCATTATATCTACATATTTGGAAGGGTTAAAGGACGTCTACACGAGGTTAGTCAGTGAGCTTCTATATTTAAATAATGATTATAGTCCAAAATCGCTATGTAATCTTGAATATGTCTTTTTATTATTTTTTCCTATGGCAAGTAAAAAAGACAACTGTAATCACAGAACACAAAGAACAAGAGATAAAGTGAAAACAGAAAATATGTATGATTCAAATATTGCAAAACTCAAATATATCATCTGAAAGCTCTTTAAAAGGGCTATTTAAAAAGATTTAATTTTTCTTTCTAAGTTCAAGGGCCCACCTGTGATGACGTCATCAAAATGGCCGCTTTTACAGGTAATTACGTTCGCTTAACTGCTTAAAACTCCATCAGATTGAAATATTGCAAAACTCAAATCTATCATCTGAAAGCTCTTTAAAAGAGCTATTTAGAAAGATTTAATTTTTCTTCCTGAGGTCAAGTTCTCACCTGTAATGACGTCATCAAAATGGCTGCTTTTACAGGTAAATACGTTTGTTTAACTCCCCCTAAAATTCCATCATATATTTAAATATTTCAAAACTCAACTATATCATCTGAAAGCGCTTTAAAAGATCTATTTATAAAGATATAAGTTTTCTATCTGAGGTCAAGGGTTCACCTGTGATGACGTCATCAAAATGGACACTTTTACAGGTAAAAACGTTTGTTTAACTCCTCCTAAAACTCCATCATAGATTCAAATGTTGCAAAACTCAAATATATCATCTGAAAGCTCTTTAAAAGAGCTATTTAGAAAGATTTAATTTTTCTTTCTGAGGTCAAGGTCCCACCTGCAATGACGTCATCAAAATGGCCTCAAATGACGTCATCACAGGTGGGTCCTTTACCTTAGAAAGAAAAATTAATTTTTTCTAAATAGCTCTTTTAAAGAGCTTTCAGATGATATATTTGAGTTTTGCAATATTTGAATCTATGATGGAGTTTTAGGGGGAGTTAAACAAACGTATTTTCCTATAAAAGCGGCCATTTTGATGACGTCAGTACAGGTGGGACCTTGACCTCAGAAAGAAAAATTAAATCTTTCTAAATAGCTCTTTTAAAGACCTTTCAGATGATATATTTGAGTTTTGCAATATTTGAATCTATGATGGAGTTTTAAGCAGTTAAACAAACGTATTTACCTGTAAAAGCGGCCATTTTGATGACGTCCTCACAGGTGAGCCCTTGACCTCAGAAAGAAAAATTAAATCTTTCTAAATAGATCTTTTAAAGCGCTTTCAGATGATATGGTTGAGTTTTGAAATATTTAAATCTATGATGGAGTTTTAGTGGGAGTTAAACAAACGTACTTACCTGTAAAAGCGGCCATTTTGATGACGTCATTACAGGTGGTCCCTTGACCTCAGAAAGAAAAATTAAATATTTCTAAATAGCTATTTTAAAGAGCTTTCAGATGATACATTTGAGTTTTGCAATATTTTAATCTATGATGGAGTTTAAGCAATTAAACGAACGTATTTACCTGTAAAAGCGGCCATCTTGATGACGTCATTACGGGAGTTCATGACCCCTGATCAAGTGTCTCCCGGCGGTTTTTTGTTCTTATATATGTACCTAAGCTCTGTACCAAATTTCACACTGGTATCCGGAAGTGAAATATTTCGGCTGTTTTTGTCGCTAACTCCACAGACTACCCGCAACCACTCTCTCTCCAGACAACAATAGTTGATAGTTTTGTAGTAAAATGCTATGAGCACGCTTTCATTTGCATCAGTTCTAAAAACCTCTTGTAGGAGATCAAGGCGAGTTGAAAAACCCTTTTTCTCAATGGGGGTTACAAGGTGGAAGAAAATTTTCAACTTTCAAGTCAAGGCTTAATTTGAAACCTCCATCAACATGCCGTGCACAAAGCTGCTTTGAGCCTTACGTTTTCGCGCTGTCTCAAGCAACACTTGATCCCACAGGGACAGGCAACCAGGGGTTCTGATAATTTTTTCTCATAAGAGAACAGCACATTCTTGAATAATTATAATAATAGGTCTATTTGCTTGTACATATCTGCATACAATCAATGTTAGTAGTTTTCACTGCACCAGTGATAAAGCGTAGTGCTTGATTTCGAAAAAATTCCAACTTGTTAAGGTTTTCCTTGGAAGTAGTGATTAATAATTCACAACAGAAAGATAGAATTGGTAGAACATCGGTATTATAAGTGATACAATACACCACCAGCTCGTTTATTCCATCCATGGACTGCAATTAAAAAGTATGAAATCTGCAGTCCATGGATGGAATAAACGAACGTGGTGTTTCGCACGTTTCTGGCTTAGCCCTAGCTCAGGGGTGGTTACTTATTGCTTTATTATAAGTGATGTTTAAAGTCGTTCTGGATCTGGAACAACCTTATCTAGAACTAGCAAGTATCTTTAGGAGGGAGTCTTCCTAAAGCTCGATGGACTAAGTCCTCCACCTGTGGCTTCCAGGAAAGTTTTCTATTGAGTTCTATGCTCCCAAATATTGAAATGGATCGGTAGCTGGGAATCAGCTGTCTTTCATAGAAAAGTCGTCGACCAAATGGCTGGTTGGTGAGAGATTAAAGATTCGACGAAGGTTTTGTCAAGATTTACTTTCATATTGTTACGTTGTGTCTAGTTCTCCAA
>JAXGGA010023661.1:0-13136 GCA_038373865.1 Uloborus plumipes | reverse complement strand
ATATTTTAAATATTATTATTATTTTTTAAAGAATAACTATTATTTTTTTATATATTAACTTTTTAAAAGTACTAACTATGCGCATAATATATACGCTTTTTTCCCTTTCAGACATTCCAAGCACACCCACACACACACACACGAAAAAAAAATGAATAAATAAAATAAAAATAAAGAAATAATTCAAATTAAAATAAAAAAATAATAAATAAATTAAATAAATTAGTTTAAAAAAATCCCCCTGAAAATGTTGATGACGCAACTTGGTGGGGCATCCTGCGCAACCCTGTGGGCATCAATGCGCGCACACACACACACACGACCACCTACACAAACACATTTACACACGACTGCCTACGCACACACGCAAAGACATGTCTACACACATATGATCAACAGCATGTTTTCAGAAATTAAAAAGTTTTTTTTTACAAAACTAATTCAATTTGAGGCTTTTTAATTTTAGGCGTTGGATAAAACAAATTTAGCATTGACTACAGCAATTTAGGGGCCCCTAAATTGTGGGGGCCCTAGACGCGGCCTAGTTAACCTATTCAGTTATCAGGCCCTGCAAGTTACTTGTAATATCAGCTCGTCTTAATCGTAGTTTATCTTATCCTAAGAACAAACACCGAAGCTGGGATCGGAAATGTAGTTCGTCTTAGCAGTAATTTGTTTTAAGCGTGCTCGATTTAACGAGGTGCGAATAATTGCTTTACAATTCCTATTAAAAATTCTCAGAACAGGAACTTCGGACAATTCATTCTGGCACAGATCCGGCCTTGATCACCAAGATCAGTCCTTGCCAAAGTAAGGATTGGTCTAGAAATGTTTTAAGGGAGCGGCGATTGGTTTTATTACTTATCCTTCACTACACATCTTGGTTTAGCCTGATCTGTTTTTGAACTTCAATTGCGAAACATATGCAGAGGAAAGCCCTAAACTTTCCTTCTGCTAACACCAAAGATAGTCTAAAAATGCCTTTCTTGAACTTTAATATTGAAAATTTACCAGTGGTGAGTCTCAAATAGAGCACAGGGGCGTAGCAGCCCCTTTGCTCCAGTTGCATTAATGTTCTCCAAAATGGCGATACAAAAAACCACTTGAGATTTCAGACATCCCCCAGCAGCACGCGAGGTCTTCGCTCCAACCATATGCAACTTCTCATCTCGATTTAGTGAACCTGAACTCCGAAGAAGAGGAGAAACAGTATCGTGTTTCCTGTCTTTAGAGGACGTTAATTAAAGAACTATGAAGGGAATTTGTTTTTCTTGTACCTAAATCCCTCGCTAGCACTCCAAGTCGCTCGACTCGGATTACCACGCAAGAAAGTTTTTTTCTAAAGCGACTCAGTCTTGTCGTCTTTTTTAACTTGCAGAAAAAAAGTGACAGATATTAAAGACTGAGACGGAAATTCGGTCTTAAATTTTGTGAAAAGATGAATAAATGAATGAGTGCATTGTTCGCAGTGAGTTATCGCAAACCGATCGCTATTAACCATGTGCTTAATGCTTTTACAATGTATGCCTTTTTAAAAATTAATTTGTGATGTTTTATTCGATATGTCGAGAAATTTCTTGTTAATTTCAAAGTGACACGTGTTCAAAATCTTGAGCAGTTCTTTGGAAACTAAAGATCACTCACTAATTTTTTTCGAGGGTGGTAGGGGCAATTAAAAGGGGTTCTGTTTACTACCTTTTTCAGATTTCGTCGGAATTGTATAGTTTTCTACATTTCATACTGTTCTCCAAGCTTTTCCCTGGACTATTTTTCGTCCCCTCTTATGCTGAAATGTAACATATAAGTCGCAATATTTTACGATTAAAATAAATAACTTTTGTTCTAAAAGCAAAAAGACTGCATTTTTAGAAGTCAGTGCGGGCCGCATTCTGAAAAAACACTTTTAGGAAGCCCCTGTAGTCAAACATTACAATTTTAACCAATTTGGGGTCCTTAAAAAGCTGGGGCCCTACACATCGGCCTAGTTAGCCTATTGTCCAGGGGCCTGGACAGACAGAATGCCCTATCCAGGATCTTCTATTTAATTAGCGGTCTTTCTTTAGTTCGGGGATATCTCATTGTTTTTGCATATCAAGATAATTATAGAATTATCTTCTGAACTTCTACAATCGCAACTCAATTGCTTTAATAGTGTGTTGTTTGTGGGCTCCTGTAAAAACTGTGCAAAGGTACTTCGCTTGCAAACATACAATTATGGGAAACGTAGTACCTGTTCTGCCGTGCTAAGCACAAAAGTCGTATCTGCTCTTAAAAAAAATGAGTTATCGCAACCAGGTGACTTTTTGTGACTTATTTTACCAAAATACAAAATAATATGGTCATTTGAGAACGGGAAATATTTTTTTAAAAAATCTGAAAAAGTTTCATCTGAATCAAATACATGCCGGCGCAAAACTTCAAAGAGTTTTATCTCAGTTTGAGCTCGCAACAGATACCCCTTTTGCGCTTAGCATGGCAGTGATGTCGGAAAAACAAGATAGCAATTTAATCAGCCTTGTACTCACAAGCGTTTTATCTGGGGTGGAAATGTTATGCCAGTTTTACAGTGAAGCCATAGTCTGTTTCAAAAAACCAACAAAAACTCGTCTATAATTAGGACCCCCATACCATCCTTACCGCAGCACCCACGATCGTGGCGCAGCCATTGTCTCATAACAAGGTACCCGAATTATTTCCCTATACCTACCAATCTGTATTCATGCTGATAGGCGAAAGACGTATTGCAGTCGATCCGCCCGCCAAGCACGATCGGAATAGCTCATCTTTCATTAGGCGGCGGCGAGCATCAAAAAGTGGTTGATGCGAGACGAGAAACAAAGAGAATTGGGAAGTCATGGAGGGTCGAGTCCAACCCATTAAGAAAAGCCATAACGAGAGTCGGAATCCTTTGTGGGGGTAAAGGGTTGTCCTTGTGTCTCTGATTCCTGGTCATGGAAAACCTTCTCCATTGCTCGGTTTTTGATGGTGGGCGTATTCCTTCTTCTGTCTCTCCGAGATTCTTGATAACCCGTTTCGATTGTCGTGCTTTTGTAATTGAAGATTTCCCCCGAAAGGTTCCGATTGGCTTGTGCCTGGTGTTGTGGATTTTTCATAATTTTTAACAAGGTAGACTAAAACTACCGTACACCGCAAAAAATGAGCTGTAGTTTTGACAGTATAAGACTGACAGCCGAGGTTCCAATTTAAAACTGTTAAATGCACAGTAATAAACTGTAAGACTAGCAATTTTACAGTCTCTTACTGTTAAGTTAGAAATTTTACAGTTTACTACCGTAAAAGTTAGCTGTATTAAACTGTAGAAACTACAGTATAATACTGGTAGCAGAGGCTCCAGTTTAAAACTGTAAAATACACGGTAATAAATTGTAAACTTAGCAATTTTACAGTTTATTACCGTGGTAAACTGTAACGTGGTTTGTTACCGCGGTACTGTAAAATTAGCAATTTTACAGTTTAGTACTATAAAAGTAGCAATTTTACAGTTTAGTACCGTAAAAGTAGCAGTTTTACAGTTCATTACTGTAAAAATAGCAGTTTTTACAGTTTAGTACTTTAAAATTAGCTGTATTATACTGTAAAAACAACATTCATTTTTTACAGTGCAGAAGCTTGGGATGTTGTTTTATTTATTTATTTTTTAGTTGTCATTTTCTTTTCTCCAGAGAATGATGTGCTAAATATCATGATCGTTAAAAAATTGTATTGCATTACCATCTCACTGCTGGCCACAATTGTGATACCAAAATTTTAACTATATTTCAAAGCATTTTTGCCTATACTTCTTAGAAATCCTTGAATGAACCAATTTGGATAATACTCATTGTAACTTGGCTCGCGGCTTACTGTACTTTCACTAAGTTCAGTTGAGTTTCGTATTCAATTGAATCGTTTATTTCGAAAAGGTAACATCTCTATTTTGATCTCCTCTGTCTCTTTAGAAAATTAAACAGCGCACGGTTATATTTTTGAATGTCATAATCAATGGTTATTTGGTAAATTATTGCAGTAATTGTGTAATAACTTAACGAAAGGCATTTTTTCATTGATTATGACATTCAAAAATATAACCCTGCGCTGTTTAATTTTCTAAAGAGACAGAGGATATCAAAATAGAGATGTTACCTTTTCAAAATAAACGATTCAATTGAAGTTAAAGTCCTTCAGACACACGAATCTACTGATTTTAGTTAATTAATCGATATCAACTTTTATGCTTAGGAAAAAAGAAATAAGTAAACAAACTGCAAAGTTAACATTTATAATAAATTAATTTAAAATGCACGAAAAAAGGAACCAGTGAAATTTTTTTTTCTTGTCCCATTATTTACAACTTGCTCAAAAAATATTAATTAAAAAAATCGGTCAGAAAAACTTTGCAAGCACATTTCTGGCTTCACATTGCGCCCTGTTTACAGAAGTTATCTGTGCCACGTATATTAACGATAAAAGAAAGGAAAAATATTAATTCCATGAAAAAAAGTTGGAAAGTAAAAACACGAAACGAGACTGAATACTCAACAAATTTGATTTCGTGTTACAATTTTCTCATTCCAAAACATTTTTCATGCTTCTTTACTGAGTTCGCAAATATGATTCAGTGCTTCTTCCCAACATCTACCATGTTTCCAACAATCTGTTTCAATTTCCCTCTGCTCTTCCATCGCCATTTATCTACATTTGATTCCATCAGGCACGAAATATGTCCTCGCTCCGTGAAGAATAATTTCCGCAGCACTGTCCCACGTGATGCCACAAAAATATCATATTTCGCTTCCTTCTGCCTTTTAGTTCTTTCACCCCCCCCCCTCCTCCCCATTCCCTTCGAAACCGTTCAATTGAATGTGAAAACTAAATTTATAATCCGAAATTCAGAAGAATGGAAGGGGGAACGATCCGATTTTAATTATGTTCGCACCAACTTCAATCAAAGGGGGGAAAAAAAAGTTTATTGCTTTTCCTGGAAAGATTTCCCATATAACTAAACCAGGGAGATAAAATAGCGTGCAAATTTGCTTAGTGACAAGAAAGAAAAAAAAAAAGGCTTTTTGATGTCATAGTTTTCGGCTTTGCAAAATTGAAGATTTTTTTAGCTGTAAGCCATAAAGTGCACGCTAAAAATTTCACTTCGTTTTATTCGTACCCTATTAGATTTTAGCATATCACTAAATCCCTAAAAAAAATTTGTGACTTCTTTTTTATTACTTTACGTAATGAAGAAGCTGATCTTCGTAAAATTTGCATTTTATCACTTAAGCTTTCATCCTTTAAATGCTTGTCTTTTATTAGTTTTATATTAACATGCTTGTAAATCTTGCCAAGGAAAAGAAAAAAAAAAAATCTGTACTTTCTTATGGGAAGAGTCTTTCATTAAAAATATTTTTTATGACTGTCCTATATGTCTCTGTTTAGCAAGACCTGAGCATACCCAGAAGAAACCTTTATTTGAACTCTCTGTTTCTAAGCTTTAACTTTTAATATCATTGCAAATTTTTAGGAACATAATTAATTTAAAAAAGAACCGTCACAATGGCCAATTTGTGTAATTTTAAAAAACAAAATACATAATATTTTTGAGTTTGAAAAATAGAGTGAAAAAGATTTTATATGTTGTTAACATCTTAAGGGGTTATTCCTAAACATTGTATTGCTTCAGATAGCCGCACACACGGCTATTGCACTAGAAATCTATTTAATATTAATTCCTTTCAAATTGCCTCGAATTTGAACAACTTTGTCTGAAACTAACTTGCAGTTTTTCTTTCAACTAATATCAGAATCAGAATGATTGTATTGACATCACTTCCGAAAAAAACTTTAGTTTTTGCCGGTGCAAAACAATAATCACAGGTATTATCCTGAAAAAAAAAAATCAGAACAGAAAAAACAAAATGTTCAAAAATAGGTAAATGAACTTATCTTTATTTGTAATCGAATTAAAATCCACCCAAATATAAGCATCAAATCATTAAGAAATAGACATAAAATTCCAAAAAGAAGACCTAGAAAATTTGTATGTAAATAATAATGCATATTCTGTGATTTCTTTCTTTCTTCTTTTTTTTTTTTTCGAGCAGCTAAGTGGAAAATGATTGAACATTCCTTTCTCTAAAAACCAAAATTGTAATGTTTTTTTTTTTTTTTCATAACACAATCTCAAACCTACCACCATCTCATTTCATTCGAGACTAAGCCATGACTAAACTCAAGTTTTTTTATTATTATTATTTTCCAATCTATAAATCAGAACTTATCAGCGATGCCATCGATAACCTATTTGTCTAAGTATTAAACAGGTAATTATTGGTACATCGGAATAATATTAGATTCGGTGGAAAATTAAACTGAAAGGAACTAACGATTGCAATCGACATTTATTATTTCCAGTTTCCTTTGGGCATTGTAATTTGTGCGATTTCTAATCAGCATGACTCATCTTCAGCTTGGGTATGTTCGAACACCTTCATTATCCTCGTTTCTTTTGTTTGTTTTCAAAGAAAGGTATACTTATGCCATCGTCGTAGATTCCAGGATTGTTTGGATAGGTATGAGATGTCTGGGTGGTCTGCAGAGCGAAAATCAACAGGTTCTTGTTTTTGTTTCATAAAATTAATCACTGAAAATGTTTTGATGATTTTCAATCCGTAGAGTGTTCGCATATATATTTATCTGTCAATTTTTCTACATGCGTGACTTTATATAATTGATCAATGAATAAAATTAAATAAAGATATATTCTGTTGTGATCGATTGGTTAATTATGAAGAAACCTGTGGTCCCGATGACATTCTGAGCAATCGAGAATGCTTAAATTGATTCTCGAATCGCTGTCTTTTCTTCATGAATGGTAGCTACCAATCATGTGGTTCCTTTTTCATTTTGTTGAATAACTTCTGCAAAAAAATTAGATTTTGTATTAAAATTCAACAAAAAATCGGACCTATTCGTGACACAAACTTCAAGGATTTGACATATTAAACAGATTTAAACTTCATCTACAACGTTATTATAGCAAAGTAAACTTTCGTCTATAATATCTTTTCACCATAATGATACAAAACAATATCATAACTTAAAAAAATTTGTAAAATTTCGATTTATCAACACATTCAAGTTTTAAGAAAAATATCTGAAATTGTTCTGCAGTTGTTTGTAGAATTAGGATTTTTTTGATATAGGTGTTTCTCTTTTTTTGGTACATTTTAAAATCGTTTATGGAGAAAGTACAAGTACTTTGTGAAAAATTGATTGAATAAGTAATATACAAATACTGTCGTCCCCGCTTAATCGGGTAACGGATAAACGAATACCCCGTTTATACGAATAAAACCTCCCGGAACCGAAAACCTCCCGGAACCGAATATTTCCCCATAGACGCAATGTTAAAGATCCCCGCTTAATCGAATAATTTCCCCGGATAATTGAATAATATTGATCAGCGCTCACAAATATTTTGCTGAGAAAACTTTTGAATGAATTAGAAATAAAATGAGTAAGAACAATTATTGACGTAAAAATATAAAAGAATACTTTCGCCAACTTCGGACAAGAAAAACATTCACATTGCATCAAAATATTTCTATTAATCATTCCCATTTCTTTTGTCGCTGCCTTACAAAAAAAAGAAAAAAAAAAAAAAAAATAGCGCAGTCGATATTTAAATCAAATAACGCAAAAAATATACGTATTGCAAACAATAATAAATTGATTAATGTTAAATGTACAACATGGTAGACGAGAAGGGGAAAAAAGGAGTTAGAAAAGTGTTCCCAAAAGATTTTGAGCAAGCAGTCCAGTATTGTGGACTTTTTCCAAGAAATAATGTTCGAAAAGGGGTGCAAAAACAGAGATTTAGTAACTCAAGTTGTAACTTAGGTTTTTATAATTTTCATACGTAATAGTATGTACTTAATTATTATAATATTTTGTTGTTTGTTCAGTTTATTTCAAAACATGTTTACCAATAACATAAATACTTCCTTCATGTAGCTGTTAATTTATTATTATTCCGTTTTGAGACAAATGTAGTTAGTTTGGAAAGGTAAAGAAAAATTCCCAGCTTAATCAAATACCCCGCTTAATCGAATAATATTTCTTGGAACCGACGGTATTCGTTTAAGCGGGGCCGACAGTATATATACTCAGCATTAACTTAATTTAATGGAAATGGTGTAATAATGTGTAAAAATCTTGACATTTTATGAAGCAAGCAATTTTCCAGCAACAGATTTTGTGAAAAGTTCGTGGTTTGATCCAAAAGTTTCATTAAATGTCGATAGACAAAATTTTAGTTCAGTTCAATACTGAAAAATCCCGCCATTTTCTTGACAAAATTTCCCAGTTCTTCATCAAGCCTTTCACATTTCCACATCGAATACTTACCCAGCATTTACGCGATATTTCGTGTATTGTTCTTAGCCATGCACTAGGAGGCGGAAAAAGTTATCTGTGGACCACCCCTGATGTGTCAGCAGATGTGGAATTTCACAGGACGTTAACTGTACAATTTCCCCCTCTTTTCCAACCAACAACTCTTCCCCTTCTTCCTCTGCAAATCTCACTAAACACCATTCACTGCTTCCAATCTACTGTTTGTCGATCCCTCTCCCCTTCCCCAGTCAGTGGAACTTTGTTTTATCGGGTGGAGCTTGCATAATAGGAAACATGGAAATTACTTCCGAAAGTGCCGGATATAGTCATTAAAATTAATGATAATGTTCTTATAGGGGTGTTTTAGGGGAAGTGTTGTGCGCGATGGCCCCAGTGATAAGTTTCGAATCGAATTGGAAGAAAGGATTTGTTCAAAATAATTCTAAAACGATAAATGAAAGAGTTTTATAGTAGCTACTGTCAATCGACTTTTTCGTTCTTGTATTGGTTTTTAATTACTTTTTTCGAGGTTATTGGTTTTCTTCGATTAGATATGCACGGGATACTTTTGCCTTCCGATCGCGTGTTGTACGTTTCTGTGGTGTAATTACCACTTAATTAGAAGTGAAACTTTTGAAATCAGTTCAGTTAGGAAGCGGTTTTGCATTTGCTGCAATATTCTTATTGAATAATAATATAATTTTTCGTGAAATTATTTTCCTATAGCTCAAGATTCACATAATGATTCAATTGGTGGCAACATTTACTTGTAGCAATCGATATCAAACCTTCGTGATGTTTAAATGCATTGAACGTTTTTAAATTCCGGTGATGCGAATCCAGAAGTCTCAACCAGTAAGATTGTTCTCTAATAAACTTGATAATTTCTTCATTTACTTGTTTACTTGTTCTAAACAATTTAAATATTAAAA
Source organism: Uloborus plumipes (assembly GCA_038373865.1). Classification (NCBI taxonomy): domain Eukaryota; kingdom Metazoa; phylum Arthropoda; class Arachnida; order Araneae; family Uloboridae; genus Uloborus; species Uloborus plumipes. The sequence goes on along the minus strand of JAXGGA010023661.1, from coordinate 3,816 downwards.
AAAATAAATTAATTAAAATAGGGAATAGATTCTCCAGAATCAACTCAGAGTTTTAGGCTTTTAATCATTTTTTTAAAGGTCTATTTTTGTTCCCATTTTGAAAGTGCAAAAAATAGTACCAAGCGAGGTAGGTTTAGCCAACCGTGTACTAAACTTAAATAATCTTAAGTTCTGCTAGTTTCTTGAAAATATTATGCAGTGAGCAGCAAGCATTGTTGCAATAGAATTGTGTGTGTGTGTGAAAGGCTTGGGAGATGAAGGGGTAAGGGATTCATGAACTTTATTTTTAGTACGTTATAATGTGGATTCACGCAATTTTTGCACCGTAACCTTCAAAATAAAAACAGCATTTTGAAATAGCAGTTACTAAAATAGATTTAAAGTCATGTTTTGTAATTTTTTCAACCGACTTTATTTTCCTTCCTCATATCCAACGCAAGATACATATTTCTCATGAAATGAAACTCTTACAAAAGTATAGCAACAAGCACCTGGTGACTTTTTGATAAGAGTGTCGACAAGCCTAGACATGTTTATCATCACTTCTTGATTTCTTTTCTTCCTGATCTGGAGGATGGTTATTGTTCTTAAATAGGAGGAATCATGTTCATTGGGTTTCTTATCTAAGTTCGTCTCGGTTCGCTGTGCCTACTTCCACTTTTCTTTCTTGCTTCCAACTCTTTTCGTCACGTGATAACTTCGCCGAAAGTCATCAAGTTGGTGTGCTTTTAAAATCAAATGGCTCGGCGAAAATGACAGTGGTATAAGTTTGTTTACCTGAGTAAATTGTAAAAATATGCCTTTATTTAAGACTGCGAAAGGAATTTCCGCAAGTCTAAAGAGAATATTAGCAAGAAAAAAATAATTTCAAATTGTTTTTGATTTTGAAATAGTAATTCTTGACGACTCGAAACCTTGAGAAGCACTTTGTATAAGAAGTAAACCTCGTGTTTTGCGGAAACGGTATACCTAATAAAATAAACTTTTAGTTATGCACTATCAAAGTACATTTTTATCATTTACTAGCATTACCCGGCGTTGCCCGGATGCTTATTTATACAACATAGCTGTAAAAAATTATTTGAATGAAATCTGTGAACATGAATTATAATTATTTCTAACTTATTTCATGCTGAAATAAAATAGGAGAATTCACTGTTAATTGTAATATTTGTTGGAAAATACTCATATTTAAATGTGTTAAATTTTATCAATTTGTATGCTTAAAGGCTTATCTCTATTACTCTATCTGTTCAAAATAGAAAGAAAATGGCCATTTTGAGACAAAAAAATTTGAATTTTGAGCTTTTTGGATTTTTTTTTTTTTTTAAATTTCAAAACTTCGCCTATGTGAATTCTAGTGCATCAAGGAACCTCTGTGCCAAGTTTGATGAAAATCCGACGATAACTGTGGATTAGTATAAGGAACAAACAAACACAAATATATATATATATATACATACATACATTTATATATAGATCACCCATCCTAAGCTAATTATGTTCAAAAATTAGTATGACTATTTAATACTAAATTAGGAGATTTGATGGTGTTCAACAATAACTCCAGTGTCGACTTAACAGTTTCGCAAATGACGCTCACCATACTTACCAGACATTGCATCATCTGATTTCCCCTTTTTCCCATCGCTACTTGTCGGAAAACCTAAATTTGGCTGCTATTCAAAACACTATCGCCAGATATTTTGCTTCAAAGCCTATAAAGTGTTGCGCTCATGTAAGTTCATTTATTATTCAACAAGGGCATCGTTTTCTGTATTTCTACTTATACGTGTTTAAGGTCAATGTGAAGCAGATAAAAACGGTAAGACTGAGGTTGTATGATGCATGCAATTTGAAAGTAGTAATAAAACTACAACTCAACTCGAGTTGTCCTGAGTTCTTTTCTCAATTAAAATACGGTCTACTATAGTAGAATGCAACTTAACTTGGCACTGACGTCACTACGGGCGGAGCCAATAAGAGCTCACAAGCAGTCAGCGATCTCCTCTTATTCGCCAAGTAGGCTGTGACGTTTTATCTAGCTCGTTTTTCATAGGCTAACGTCACGCAAACGCCACGCTGACGTCACGATGTTTTTGTCAAGAAACGTTGCATTTTAGTATAGTACCACACAACAACAAAACAATTGATTTTTACTTGTCCATAATTGAAAATTTGCACACTAGGAAGTAAAAACCAATTACGAGAGTAGTTAAAATCATTGATAAAAAGTTTAACTTTGTGTTAATTTATTGTTTTGAAAAAAAACGGAATTACTTTCAGATTATAAAACTTATAATATTATAAATCTGGTTTCAAATAAAGCAACAAAATGTTACGTCATACTCTCAAGTTACGTGACTAATGCCCCGCTTATTACTTTTTACTCATGTAATATTTTCTACTAAATTAGTTTTCGTTTCTAGAAAAATGTACTCTTTGCTTTCGCGCATGAGTTCGTCTATATGTTTTTTATGTTTGATTTATTATTATCATAATTTTTAAAACATTATTTATTTATTCATTATTTTATTTTATTTATTTTTTATTTATTTATTTTAATGCTTTAAAATGTCATCAGTGCAACAATCAAAATATGATCATCGAACTAAGCAATTCAGTTTTTCTAAGAAATCTTGTTTGGAATAAAACAGCATGTTACATCATGCTTTCTCGCTCTTTCCTTACGTGACTTATGCCACTCTTATCACTTTTACTCTTTTAACATTTCTTACTGAATTAGTTTTCGTTTCCAGAAAACTGTTTATCTCAAAATTCGTTTTAGGCTTCTTTATCGGAGAAGTCCTTTGTTCTCTTGGTAGGAAATAAAAAACTTTTATTGCCACCGCAGCTGTAAAAATCTTTCCATCCCGCCAACCCTCCTCTCCAACCCTTTTCCACTTTTCGAGGAACAGCCTGCCCGAGTAATTTTAGAAAATTTTGGAAATGGCTCCAGGTTTGGCAAATGTTGTCTGTAAATGGCAGGGTTATAAAATATTTAGCTTTTCTTTCCACAAAGTGCGCTTCGTGTTTATATAACCGTGTGCGTCTGTGCGTGTCATATTTCACTTGCAGTTTGTTATTAGATTTTTGGGGCTTTTAATGTGATTTTCTGCTAGGCTGGTTTCTGTGTTGTATCGGTTATCTTATTTTTCCTGGCATTTATGTCTTGCGAAAAGTGTGTATTTGTTATCTTGTCTCCCCCCCCCCCCCCCCCAACATGACAGTTTTTTGAGGGTATCGTTTTGGGTCTCTACTTTTTCACTTGCAAAAGTAGTTGAGGCTTTCTTTTAAGTGGAATTAATTCGAACTTGCAAAGTAACTTGGGTTAAGGCTAAATATCTAGAAAAGAAATTCCGTATCCCTTTAGTCGTCATGATTTATTTTCGTACCTAAATAGATTTAATTCCGTCTTAAGACGTAAGTATTCATTGAAAAGAGAAATATTTTTAAGAATTGACATAACGGGAACAATTAAGTGCTTGTACAATGTGAAAAAAATATTAAATGCGATCGCAAAAGCTTGACAAAGTGAATGTTCGATCTAACTGTAATACCGAACGTTTTCTAAATATAGTGTAAAATTTAGACCTAAGATTTGGTATTCGTCAAAATCACTTCTCCGAACCACGTCTGGAGCTATCAAACAAATTGTTTGCATGATTTCTTTCTTTCTTTTTTTTTTTTTTTGCAAAGTTTCATTGCTTGAATTTATAACTTGGAAATAAAACTACAAAACTCTCCAATCGCAGATCCCAAGGATCGACAAGCCAAACAAGCACAACTATTCCCTCGCTTGTTCACATATTTATT
>JAXGGA010023660.1:0-13137 GCA_038373865.1 Uloborus plumipes | reverse complement strand
AGTTGATTATTGCAAAATTGAATGATTCGCGAAGCAAATTTTGGGATTACAGCGGATTTATGAAAATTGCAATATTAAAGCTTTGCAAGTGCTTTTAGAGCAGCGCCAATGTGTCATATTTATATGTAGTAGCTTTAAATGCTCCTTTCTGGCGTTTCGGAAATTCAAATATCCATGTCCATGACCAGGGCTTGATTACTGCGCAGAATAAGTTGACCTGAGGTTGGGGCTTGATCTTTCAGACTGGCCACAAATGCTCCAAGAACTTTATGCATAGCGTTAAAAATTTATGTATTTTTAAGAAAAGTAAATTGAATGATGATTTATAAATTGAAAAAAAAAAAAAAAAAAAACTGTTTTAAAAGTTTATTAAAATTTTAGTTGGTTTTACATGAGTAAGAAAGCTTTATTTTCTTCTTAGGCAGGAATTCAAGTGAAACACGGACGATCGCAACTCACCAATGCAATCGCAAATTCCCAAATTTGGATACGTTATAATCGCTACGAGATGCGATTCTAATGTGATTCGACTTCCATTAACGATTGCAATTTGCGATAGGGACTCCAAAGTAATGCCTTGGCCTCACTTCTATTAGGCAGGGATTCAAGTGAAACAGGCAATCGCAAATTACAATCGCGACTGGAAATGAATTACATTAGAACGTTTCTTGATAAAAACATCGTGACGTCAGCGTGACGTTTGCCTATGAAAAGCGAGCTAGATAAAACGTCACAGCCTACTTGGCGAATAAGAGGAGATCGCTGAGTGCTTGTGAGCTCTTATTGGCTCCGCTCGTAGTGACGTCAGTGCCAAGTTAAGCTGATGATAATGTAATTCACTTCCAGTAGCGATTGCATTCGAAGCGATCGCAGTGGTGTTTCACTTGAATCCCTGCCTTAGGCAGTGAATTACATTATCATCAGCTTAACTTGGCACTGACGTCACTACGAGCGGAGCCAATAAGAGCTCACAAGCAGCCGACCATCTCCTCTTATTCGCCAAGTAGGCTGTGACGTTTTATCTAGCTCGTTTTTCATAGGCAAACGTCACGATGAACGTTCTAATGTAATTCATTTCCAGTATCAAGAAACGTTCTAATGTAATTCATTTCCAGTAGCGATTGCAGTTTGCGATTCGAATGGGGACGTTTGGTCACAGACTTTTTTGAGCCTCATCCAATCTGTTAAATTACAAGTCACGGGAGGCGTTTTTTATTTCGGAGTTTAATGTAGAGTATGATGAATTTATTTTATCCCCAAATTGATGAAAACTTACAAAATAAAATATTAACATGTTTGACACTATAGTCGGCTCCGCCTAATCTGCGCCAATAACTTTCTATTTGTTGGCAACAGTCAAAATCGTCTAGTGATTTGGGTGTTTGAGAGACTGGATGTATGGCCGGTTGCTAGGTCGGATGATGGGCGTGGCGCGAAGAATTTGAACTTGTGTAGTGTATGTGTTTGAAGTATCAGGAATAGTGTTTTTGCAGAGGGATTTTCTGCACGGAAATTAAGAAAGTGTGTGGAATTTTCAGTTATTTTCCTTTTCCTTTTCAACGATACGGAAGTATTTGAAGAATTTTCTGTTTTGGTCACAAAGCAGTGACTTCTCCCAAAGACTGGGGTATGTACTTTTTGTTTACTTTTACTAATGGCCAAGCGGAAAGCAGAGCAGTCTGATAAAATTAACAAAGATAAGGAGCGCAAAAAAGACGACAAGGTCTATGAATCTAGCATCAATATTATAGAAAAAGCAAAACATGCTTTAAACACAGGTTGCAAATACGTCAAAATAATAATTTCGGGACTGTCAGATAAAATTCCCTCAAATAAAACAAAGGATTTAAATGATGAATTGGATAAAATAACTGTAAAAGAAGACGAAATACATTTGACGAATAAGAACAACCTAATTATAACAACTTCCTCAATTAATACAGTTATTAAAGCTGCGAAAATAAAATCCATAATTAACACGGAAGTTAATGTGCGATTAATAGAAGAAACAATCTGCAGTAAATTTATAGTTAAGAATATTGACACAGAAATTTCACTAGATTACATTGCCAATGCTCTAAAGAAAGAAAACATTCAAGTGGCACAAATAATCAGATTTAATAAAAAAGGTTCGGAAGATCTTATTCCGGTCATATTAGTTAAAGAAATAGGAAAAGTAGAGCGGCAATCATATAAAATAGGAAGACTAATCTTCAGAACACAAAACTATATAGAAAAGCCAAAGATTTGCTACAATTGCTTAGGAATAGGGCATCAACAAAATAATTGCAGGTCAAAAACGAAATGTAAAGTGTGCGGAGGGGACCACGACATATGTGACAAAAATCCAAAATGTATACGATGTGGTGAGAATCACGTTGCAACAGATAGAAACTGCCCTATATACAAAACAAGAATACAGGAAAAAATTATCAAGAAGCCTCTGAGTCAAAACAAAACCTGGGCCAACATAGCCAGCAAAACAGAAACCCCTCTCTCCAAAGTTGACTCAGATAAGATAGATAGTAATATCTTAGAAATAATCAAAGACTTGAAAACTAAACAGGATATTAAAGACCGTCAAATAGACAGCTTGAAGGAAGAATTGAAAAACTTAAGAGATTTAATAGTATCGAAAATCCAACCTTGCGCACAACGTTGCGAAAACTGTAATTCAAAAATCCTTGAAATTGAAAAACTAAAAATAGAACTATTCCAACTAAAAAACCTAGTTAATTGTCAATATTCGCCAGAAGATAGTCCTTTCAGTATTAATCCTCTCCCGGAATCACATATTCCGTTGGAGGACGAGGAAGATATCACTGACAATTGAAATCTTTTTTTTTTTTTTCCCTTTCTTGGTATCATGACGAATTTTCTTATAAGTTGGAACATACGAGGAATGAATGCAAATTTAGATTTCTTAAAATTTTTAATTGCCTGGATTTCTCCGATAATAATTTGTATCCAAGAAACATGGATTCCGGACTCAAAAATACCCAACCTGAGAGGTTATACAAAATACTCAAAAGAACGCGCATTTCCTCACAAAGGAGGGGGAGTCTGCACCTATGTTAAAGATAACTATCCATCCTTTTGGGTTAACAGTAACGTCCCCGGCTTCGAAATCCTCGTCACAAGAATTCAAATAGACAATAAAATTACAGATATCGTAAACTGTTATCGACCTCATGGCATCATTAATATACAGGCACTAGAAGAGCTAGATAATCTGGACCTCACAAATCCCATATATACAGGAGACTTCAATGCAAGGAGTACGACCTTTGGAGATAGAATAACTAGCCCAAGTGGAAGGGTATTGTCCAACTGGCTTAATAATTCAAACATGATTCTAATTAATAGAAAAATTCCAACCAGAATCAATAAAGGAATAGACGATGGAGTCCTTGATCTAACATTTATTCACCAAACAATAGCAGCAAATTTTTCATGGTCCAGAATAGAGGAAAATGGAGTCAGCGACCACTATCCAATCCTGCTAAAAAGCAATATAAATATTAAAAGCATCAACAAAATGAAGAGCTATACAAATTGGGAGTTAGTCACAAAAGAATTAATTCACAATCCTGATATAAAGAATATAACTCACGAAATCTATCAAGAAGATCCCTCTACAAATAAGTCGATGGAAGATAACCTCAAAATCTTTAATAATACAATTAAAAAAATTATTACATCAGCGTCCAAAACGGTTAAATATAAAATGAATTACAGAAATGAGTGGTGGAATATACAATGTGCAAGAAAGAAAAAAGAAAGAGATAAAAGTAGAAAACAGGCAAAAAGAACTCAAAAATTAGAAGACTGGTTGCATTACAAAAAAACAAAAGCAATCTTCAAAAAAATTATTAAAAAAACCCAAAGAGAATATTGGGAAAAGAAAAATTATGATATTAACAACTCAAAAAGCTTATTTCTTCACTTTAACAAAATAAAATCCATAACTACGAAAGAAACTGCTAAAAATAATTTAATCATTGAATTTGAGGGGAAAAAAATAATGAATCAAAAAGAGCAAGCTGACCTATTTGTCAATCACTTCACAGATAAAAATAATGAAGATAGCACACTTATTAACATAAACTCAATTCCCCCTTATGAGTTCACTAATCTTTCATATGATATAGACACTCAGGAAATTCTAGATGCTATAAAGAATACAAAAAATAAATCACCAGGCACAGATGGAATCTCGGTGAGAACATTAAAACACATGCCAACCACCTGCATTGAAACGCTAGCTATAATTTTCAACAGAAGCATTAAAAAAGGAGACGTGCCAGAATTATGGAAAACTACAAAAGTCATTCCCATTAAGAAACCAAATAAGGACTCTTCAAAAATAGAAAGCTATAGACCCATCTCACTAACACAAAATACTTGCAAACTTCTAGAAAAAATTATTCAGAATAGACTAAATAACTGGGCGACAGATGAGAAAATATTCCCAAAAAGTTTCTACGGTTTTGTAAAAGAAAGGGGAGCAGATGAGTATCTGTTTGACTTTATGGAAACAATAAGAGAAAAGCGGAAAAAAAGAAGATACGTTTATGTTTTATCCACCGACATCAAAGGTGCTTTTGATAATGTTTGGATACCGCAACTTATACAAAAGTTAATCTCACTAAGACTCGATCCTTCACTAATAAAATGGGTACAAAACTTCTTGCAGAATAGGAAAACATTTGTCCAATGGAATGGAGTGCATTCCACTTTCAAATATACAAACTGTGGCCTACCGCAAGGAGCCATACTCTCACCATTCTTATTTAACTGTTATTTTACAGATTTGGAGGGACACATTCCAGAAGCCGACATTTTTGGTTACGCAGATGATTTCTCCTTTATTATCAATGGGAAAAACAAATTGGAGGCCGACCAAATGTTAAAAAACACTCTAATAAAACTGGACAACTGGTTCCAACAGAATAAATTACAAATCTCAAAAGACAAAACCAGGCGCGCACCCAGGAGGGGGCTTTGGGGGCTTAAGCTCCCCCTATGACAAAACTGAACTTGAAGCCTTAAGCATCAACGACATTTTAAATTTTTCCATGGTGTCAGAAAAGATTCAAGTCATTAATAACTCAATATATACTACACTTTGAATCCAATTGAAATAACAAATGTGCACACGTATAACATATACCTTGTCTTTTTTAAAGTCTAGGGGAACGTGGGTAAATTCTCACTTATAAAAGACCGCTCCCCCTCGTCTACAATTTCCAAGAAACCAAGGCATTGTTTTCAATTAAATCATTCATTGTACATGTGCAGACGAATGATGCACGAGAATGGGGCCTCAGCAAAGCATAGAACTTCAAATCACAGAGAGTCTCACCATCAAAACCAAAATAATTTTAATTTCGAGGATTTGTCATGGAAAATCATGATGTTTCGCAGTGGCGAATTATAAGTTTGAAGGATCGTCATAATGAAATTTTTAAAGCTCCTTTCTGTCAAAAACAGACTTTTATAAAACATTTTTCATGCGCATTTTTTTAATCCATTTCATAAAAGACCCCTATGGTCGGGAGGGGGGAGGGGCAATTGCGACATGATTAGCCCGCCACTGATTTTCTGAGAAACATGCTTGATAAAAAGTTAATTAAAACAGATTATAAAGAATATAAAATGGTGTTAAAAGAAAAGGAAGTATGAAAGAGAGAGGGGGAAAAAAACAGAAAAAAGTGACCGAAGGGTATCTTTGCATAAAAACAAATTAGTCAAAAAAAAAAAAACTTACACTAAAGCCACAAACTTCTGTACTTCTAACCAATGAAGGCACTGGAAGGGAATTAAAATTTTCAATACAGAAAACCAAAATAGTTAACTGAAAAATCTTTTCCTATTTTCTCCATTTTGATTTGTAATAAAAATATTTAAAAAAACGTAGCAAAGAAAATGGGAGGAAGGGGGTATCCGAACCTAATTGCTCTCTTTTTTCGGCGTTGAGGTTAGAAAGGAGTTATAGTTTTAGAGCTTCAAGTCTTGAAAGAAAAATTCCGAGAGAAAGTCTGAAAGTCCTCATTGAAGATCGTCTGATAATTGGTTTTTGGAACATGAATTTCTAAAAATTTCCGGAGGTGAAAAGCGAGCCCCATTATGGAATTTGGCCTACAGTTTTGCTTTTAAAACTTTAATTTCAAAAAATTAAAAAAAAAAGCCCCCTCCTCCCACGAAATAATAATGATAAAAGGTCTTAAATTTTGTTTCTGGAACTTTAATTACGAAAAACTGCTGGTGCAGACTACATGAATCATATCGCTATGGCTACCGATAAATGAACTATAACCACATTTTTAAGACTTCAAATTTTGAAAACTTTCCTGAGGAAGGCCTCCGAACTCTTAACATCGGCAACAATGGAACCGCATTTCTCTAAGCTCAGTTTCGGGGAAAATATCCTATAGAGAGTTCCACATTCCATCCATTCCCATAACGTCATCAAAGATGGTCTACAATGACATTTTTAAAACTTCAATTTCAAAAAATGTTCGAGGAAAGATCCCGAAAATCGTTTAAAATTAAGTTTTGAGATCTTTAATTTCGACAGAAAACATTCAGAGGTGAAAACCGAACTCTATGCCTTTCTCTAACATCATCAAAGATGCTATTGCGTTGTTTAGACTACAGGTTTGAAAAATTTCGGGTTGAGAGCGGTCGAACCCTATTCTTCCTAAGATTAACTGAGATAGTTATAAATTTCGTTTTTGGAATTTCAACATCAAAAAACCGTTAGTGAAGAGTTCCAAAACCCCCATTCATTCTCCTAACATTTTCAAGAGGGCCTACTATGGTGTTTTTTGGACATCAATTTCGAAAATTTACAATGAGCCCCTGACTCGATCTTTTCCTAAGGTTAGTCAATGTCTCTTAAACTGCGCTTTTCGAAGCTTAATATAGAAACATTCCTAAACCTCACCCCCAAACAATTGCCAAAATGGTGTGCAATAATAACGTTTTTAAGACTTCAAATTTTGAAAAAATATTAGATGAGGGCCGGCAAGTCTCAAATCTCCCTAACATGACCAAAAGTTGTCTAAATGTAGTATTTTTGAGATCACTTTTCAGAATTTTTTCCGGAGAGAACCCATGAACGCCCTATCAGTATGTTTGAATATTCTACTTTATTGTCTTTGTTCATAATGATCGTATCATAATGCTATTCTCGTGAGTGCATTAATCACCCCATCTTCAGTAAGGTTGGAAGATCCTCATAGTTAATTCACATAAAATTTAACAGAAGAGAGCTTCCAATCAAAAAAGCAAAGCTTTACACTATTATTTCGGAAAAAATAAGTAAAAAGAAAGAAGGGAGGGGGGGGGGGCAATCTATTAAAATTTAGTATTTTCGCGATTTTAAAACTTTAATCCAATGACCTCTGGATATGAAAGGGGTAGGGGGTGCTTGATGTCAGAAATTAGCCCCCCCTTAAGTTAAATCCTGGGTGCGCCCCTGGACAAAACTATTATTATCGATTTCACCTCAACAGATGCAAAAAACACAGACAAGTTCTATCTACAAAACGCAGAAATAAAATGGAAAGAAGATCATAAAATTTTAGGTGTAGTTTTTCAAAACAACTTGAAATGGACTGAGCATACCAAATACCTAAAAAAGAAAATGTTCAAAACTTCTAATATTATCAAATGGATTGCGAATAGAAATAGTGGAGTTAGCACAAAAAATTCTCTTCAAATAATCAAACACACAATTATCTCCCAAGTGGATTATGGCAGCCATATCCGATTAAATAATACAAAGAAAAACTGCAACACCACAAATGTAATAGAAAATACGAGCATCAGGAAAGCTCTAGGTGTAAACACCTTTGCACCGAACGACTTAATAAGAGAAACAACACAAATTGACGTCATTGAAAGAAGATCAAGATTTAAAGCAATAAAATTTCACCTAAAGCAATATCATAAGACAAATAAAAATTACAGAAGCTCGATTGATAATTGGGGAAAATGGATAACAGGTAAAGAAGAAAAAATTGTATATAGGAAAATAATGTCTTTGATTGACCAGTTTAAATTAAAAGAAAATTGGATCAGTAAAGAAAATCTGCGTTTGATAAACAAAAAGGGTAATTTCAACTGCAGTATACAGGACCATACCTTCCAAACATCTAAAATTGATGAAGAGATTCGACAATCCTTTATTGAATTTAAACAATTAAACAGAAATAAAGAAATATGGGCCACAGATGGCTCTAAAAAAAACAAAACCGCGTTTTCGATAATCAACTTAGAAAATAATATTCAAAGAAAACTACAAATACTTCCGGACACATCCATATTTACGGCAGAACTCACAGCAATTTGGTACTTCGCCAAATTCCTCCCCAAACAAAATAATTCCATAATTTTATTAACAGACTCACAAAGTGCAGTAAAAGCTCTACAGAACGAAAAAAGAACTGAAGACCTCCTGATTAAAAATACTAGATGGCATCTAAAGAAAATAGCAGAAAGACATAATTTATCTATAACATGGGTTCCAGGACATAAGGGTCTAACAGACAATGAAATAGCAGACTGTCTCGCCAAAGATGCAGAACAAAATCCTAAATCACCAGTAATCCCCATTTGCACCTGGACGGATGTCCAAACCTACTTAAAAAAGGAATATCGCAGAGATAGAATGATAACATGGTCAATTCAAAATACTACAACAAATTTAAAGAAAATATTTCATCTCTCAGAACAAACTTCAAATGGATTAATAATAGATACAGTGAAACTAAACTAAACAGAATAATCACCAAATCAATTTTAACTAAGGACAAATTATTTATCATGCGCAAGGAAAATTCCCCGTTATGTAATACATGCGGAATCATTGAAGATTTTGATCATGTCACATGGGTGTGCCCGAGAAATTCATTTTACAGACAAATCATTATTAATCAACTAGCAGCTCATAATCTAAATAAAGAAGATATTTTTCACTTGGAGATGTTAGTAATCCCTTCGTATGGGAGAGCTGTGTTGGGGAGTTGGGGTTATTCCAGTGTTACATTTGAGTTGGCTACCCGGTCACTCGTTTTTTCGTTCATTTGAATTAGCCGAAAACTTATTTGTTTGATATAAACATTGGAAACGAGGTGGAAGGAGTGTGTTTCTCTAAATCACCTATCTAAACGCGCAGTAGCGCCGAGAAGAAGAAGAAGAAGAAGAAGATTTGGGTGTTTTGGTGTTTTTGACATTTCTATTTCGATTTTTGGACTGCGAGTTAAAAGCTTAACTTTTTTGACTTTTGAACGTTTAACTGCTCTTTTGATATCATTATTTTCTTCCCGATAGTTTGAATTGTTGCCTGATTTTTTTCTTCTTTGTATCTTTCGTCCAGTTTTTCAAAACTTGCTGATGTCGATTTGTGTCTGTTCAATGAATGTATATAAAATTCTTCATTGAAAATTTGGCTTATTAATATGAATATTTATTGAAAATATATATTGTCAAATTTCATTAAGGTTTCTATTTATTGCAATGTTGTCGAGCTTAGTCAAAGAACATCAGTCAAAACAAGCTGTGAAACGAGAAGAATTAGGTATAAATAATGTTTTATTTAAGATGCTTTTGTAAAATTCTGTCGGAACAATTAAATTAAATCTTGGAAGACAACTTTTAGAACGGCAATATGAGCCAATATTGGTAAAATCCTACTTTACTGTCCGGGTTTGGCGATTTTTTTCAGACTGTAGCTTAATAATGTAGTAGGGTTGTAATAATTTAGCTTAAAATCGCCAAATAATCCAATCATACAATGATAATTCTGTGGGTTGCCAGATTTAATAATTTATCGCCGGACCTTAAACTAGGATTCATCCCCAATATTTTGAAAAGTGCCAATTTGAAGTTGGAGTTCCCTGATTAAAAAACTTTTTTGCAGAAAAAAATTAATATTAGATTTTGGGTCTAAATGCAAGAAAATAAAAGGGGAGAGGTCAAGGAAGTTATTTACCCCTTCCTTAGATTACTCACTTTTAAGCCGTTACAGATCTGATGTTAATATGTGCTACATATCTGAGTTTATGCTTTCAGTCTTCATTAACATCTCTAAAAATGATATCATTTCCTTGCATTTTCAACATGGAATTAAGATAATTATGTAAAAATGTTTATACAGTCGACGCTCGTCATAACGACCACACGTTATAAAGACCATCCTAATATAAAGACCGGTGAGAAAACCCCCAACTGTATCCCAATATACTCTATGCTCTACCTCTTACAGCGACCACTCATTATAAAGACCGTTTTTTGTAGGACGGAGACGGTCGTTATATCAAGCGTCGACTGTATTAGCTAAAAAATCAAATTTTATTATAAAAAAGCATTTCTTGGAAATAAAAATGAGCGATAAGGTTTTTAGATAAAATAAAGTATGAGATTACCAAATCCAAGCTAATAAAACATTTGTTTTGTTTTTAAACAATGCACAACTTCAACTTTTCAACACACAACTGTGCTGCTTGCTTTTCTTTAATTAGTTACTGGAAATTTAATTTCTTGATCAGAAATTCAAATTTATCATGCTAGTTATTATCTAGTTACTTAGCAAAATTATGAGAAATTGAAGAAACCAAAAAAATAAATAATTAAATTAATCATAATTAATTAACTTAATTTCTGCAGTGTCAATTTTTCTTATTTTACTAACTTCTATTACTTCTATTGTCGGGTTATACAAACCTCAAATGAAGCAATTGTACTAAAACTCATTGCTTTTCATTTTTTAAGAACAAAAATTTTCAATATATATGGCTAAAACCTATGTTTTTTGCTTTTTAATAATTCTGAAACGTGAGAGTTAGTTCGGTAACATATTCAATGTTTTTCAATGTTACCACTCTGACTGTTACCGATCTGAAAAAACCGACAAAGATTATTTTTTATTTCCGAGTCGATCGTGCTAAACCAAAATGAAACACGTGGTTTTTTCACTTGCAATATAGAACTATACTTATATAAAATATTATAACTTTTAAAATAATAAAAACTGCGCATTTTAACGCATGTTACCGATCTGATGTCTTAAATGACACACATTTTATAAAATCACTTTAAAAAATCTTACCTGCAATTTTAAATGCAGAAATGCAAATTTTTAATTATGATGCGATAAAACATCATACCAGGTGCTCAGTATTACGTGGTATCGGTGCAGGAAATGATTTTGGTAGCCTGAATATAGATCGGAAGTTATTGTTACCGCTCTGACGCGGAACTGAGGGACACGCTTATTTTGCATCGGCTAGAAAATCAGAAATCCATTAAAACAAAAATGAAGTAAATATTAACAAAGAGGTAAAAATAGAATCGTTTTTTGTGCAAGTGCATTTTTTTGGGAAGTTAGAAAGTGCGCATGACCTGTTTGCATGCTAAGCTTTGTTACTCTTGACATGTTATTGATCTGATTTTTGACATATAAAAGAAATATTTTCTGAAGAAAACAATTTTTTTTTCTGATGTTATTAGGTGAAATGAGAGCAGAACCTTATTTTCTTTCTGACAAAAATTATTTTTTTAACTAGTTGTTGAAATACTAGTGAAAATTCTTTTGGGACTCAAATTGGCACTTTTCTAAATATTTACTCATATACGCTGAAAAATCCAACATTGCGGAGCAAAAGGTGTTTTACTCGCTCCTTGATGAGAGGTCACAGGAGGTCTCTGGGACCTCCCAAAAAATTCCTTATTTGGCAAATTTTGTCTGAAAAAACTAACCAAGTTTGAGGACTTAATTGCATACTGCCAAATTTAAATGTACTAATGTTCTTTTACATTTGATGTAATATGTATGTATATAGGTGTTTTGTTAATTGGAAAAATTTGGCGTTCCATTCTACAAAATGATAATTTTCACCTTCCTAAAAATTTAAGTTTGGGACGCCCCTTCTCCTTTGGCTCCATAGTTTTGCATGCCGAAACTTCACGAGGTTTTTAAAAATAAATTTTCTGCTTTCTTTCTGTTTGACTTTAAACTCTTAAAATATTCTGTATTATTACTTGAGAAGTTGTTAGTTTTTTAGAAAATTGTTTTTAGTTAAATGTCTTTAAAGAGAAGTTATCTTGAAAAAGAAAAATTAGTCCAAAACTGCTCAAAATGTAAATGAAAGATTTCATATTGTATGCAACTTTTTAATCAATAAATTTTAAAGTCAATAGAGATGTGTGTTATGGGGTGACAAGTGTAAAATTTGCAATAGGGTGGTATTTGGATTTTCAATTAAATCTTTTTATGGTAGAATAACACACATGAACATCATCTGTGAAATTTTTCGATACGATAAATACTTTTGAAAAAAAATATATAGTTCAAGCCATACTGATGGCATTCACCTGGCCGGATTTTTTCTGTCTTCGACCATGGGCGCCAATGGCAAGAGCTTAGATTATAGGCAGGGGTGGAAACAGATTTTTTGCTATACAGTCGACGCTCGTTATAACGACCACACATTATAAAGACCATCCTAATATAACGACCGGTGAGAAAACCCCCCTACTGTATCAATATATTCTATGTTCTACCTCTTATAGCGACCACTCGTTATAAAGACAGTTTTCTGTAGGACGGAGACGGTCGTTATATCGAGCGTCGACTGTATTTATAACATCTTTAGTAATTGCCACTGCAATAAGTAAAAGTTGAAAAGTAATACATTTCCAAAAATTTTAGTCTTGTTTTCCTTTAAAAAGTTTAAAACCAACATCGCTGATACCGGTAGCAGGTTATTGGACTGCCCTTTGGCAAATCTAATCTTCATAATGAATTATTAGGCTCAAATTAATTGATAACGCAAGTAACGAAAAAGTTTGTTCACCTGCATCGCAAGTCTTCTGTAGAAGGTTGTGACATCACTGGTTTTGTTTCTTAAAGCGCTTTTTTTGGGATGGTTTTAAAAATTTATTAAAAATCAATCATTGTGTTTTAAAATTTGGGGATTGTGAGTTTTTGAGTTTTGTAAGTCTCTTAACAATAGCTAATAGTCAAAGTAGGAATATTTAATTGGTTGGTACTCAGGCCCGTCATTTAGGGGGGGGGGAGAAGGGGGGTCAATTGCCCCCCCCTGACTTTGAGAAATCAATGTATTTACA
>JAXGGA010023659.1:0-13138 GCA_038373865.1 Uloborus plumipes | reverse complement strand
TAAAATTACTAATTTTACAGTAATAAACTAAAATTACTAATTTTACAGTAATAAACTAAAATTACTAATTTTACAGTAATAAACTAAAACAGCTAATTTTACAGTAATAAACTAAAATTACTAATTTTACAGTAATGAACTTTAAAATTACTAATTTTGCAGTAATGAACTTTAAAATTACTAATGTTACAGTAATGAACTTTAAAATTACTATTTTACAGTAATGAACTTTAAAATTACTAATTTTACAGTAATGAACTTTAAAATTACTAATTTTACAGTAATGAACTAAAATTACTAATTTTACTATACAGTAATAAACTAAAATTACTAATTTTACAGTATATAAACTTAAAAAATTACTAATTTTACAGTAATAAACTAAAATTACTAATTTTACAGTAATAAACTAAAACTATTTTGTAATAACTAAATTACTAATTTTACAGTAATAAACTAAAATTACTAATTTTACAGTAATAACTAAAACAGCTTATTTTGCAGTAATAAACTAAAATTACTAATTTTACAGTAATAAACTAAAATTACTAATTTTACAGTAATAAACTAAAAAATTCAGTCTATACTTTTACAGTAATAAACTAAAAATTACTAATTTTACAGTAATAAACTAAAATTACTAATTTTACAGTAATAAACTAAAAATTACTAATTTTACAGTAATAAACTAAAATTACTAATTTTATAGTAATAAACTAAAATTGCTAACTTTACAGTAATAAACTAAAATTACTAATTTTACAGTAATAAACTAAAATTACTAATTTTACAGTAATAAACTAAAACAGCTTATTTTGCAGTAATAAACTAAAATTACTAATTTTACAGTAATAAACTAAAATTACTAATTTTACAGTAATAAACTAAAACAGCTTATTTTGCAGTAATAAACTAAAATTACTAATTTTACAGTAATAAACTAAAATTACTAATTTTACAGTAATAAACTAAAATTACTAATTTTACAGTAATAAACTAAAACAGCTTATTTTACAGTAATAAACTAAAATTACTAATTTTACAGTAATAAACTAAAATTGCTTATTTTACAGTAATAAACTAAAATTACTAATTTTACAGTAATAAACTAAAATTACTAATTTTACAGTAATAAACTAAAATTACTAATTTTACAGTAATAAACTAAAATTACTAATTTTACAGTAATAAACTAAAATTACTAATTTTACAGTAATAAACTAAAATTACTAATTTTACAGTAATAAACTAAAACAGCTTATTTTGCAGTAATAAACTAAAATTACTAATTTTACAGTAATAAACTAAAATTACTAATTTTACAGTAATAAACTAAAACAGCTTATTTTACAGTAATAAACTAAAATTACTAATTTTACAGTAATAAACAAAAATTACTAATTTTACAGTAATAAACTAAAACAGCTTATTTTACAGTAATAAACTAAAATTACTAATTTTACAGTAATAAACTAAAATTACTAATTTTACAGTAATAAACTAAAATTACTAATTTTACAGTAATAAACTAAAATTACTAATTTTACAGTAATAAACTAAAATTACTAATTTTACAGTAATAAACTAAAACAGCTTATTTTGCAGTAATAAACTAAAATTACTAATTTTACAGTAATAAACTAAAATTACTAATTTTACAGTAATAAACTAAAATTACTAATTTTACAGTAATAAACTAAAATTACTAATTTTACAGTAATAAACTAAAACAGCTTATTTTGCAGTAATAAACTAAAATTACTAATTTTACAGTAATAAACTAAAATTACTAATTTTACAGTAATAAACTAAAATTACTAATTTTACAGTAATAAACTAAAACAGCTTATTTTACAGTAATAAACTAAAATTACTAATTTTACAGTAATAAACTAAAATTGCTTATTTTACAGTAATAAACTAAAATTACTAATTTTACAGTAATAAACTAAAATTACTAATTTTACAGTAATAAACTAAAATTACTAATTTTACAGTAATAAACTAAAATTACTAATTTTACAGTAATAAACCAAAATTACTAATTTTACAGTAATAAACTAAAACTACTAATTTTATAGTAATAAACTAAAATTGCTAACTTTACAGTAATAAACTGCACAATCGCAAGTTTTACTTTAATAAACTAAAATTAGCAATTTTACGGTTTAGTACTGTTGCTTTTAGAGTTTTAAACAGGAAACTCTGCTGCCAGTATTATACTGTTGTTTTTACTGTATAATACAGCTAGTTTTACAGCAATAAACTGTGAAATTGCTAATTTTAGTTTGCTACTGCGCAATTTACAGTTTTAAACTGGAACTCTGTTTCCAGCATTATACTGTAAAAATGAAGAACTTATGCATTTTCACGCCGCAAATACTGTGATTTTTTCATTTTTTAATTTATGCAAAATCTCTTATCCGTTAAAAACGAGCGAAAAAAGTTTGTCCTTTTATTTGATGTTTGGTAATCTGAAATTTACAAACTTGAAAATGACGTCTAAAGCTGTTAGTAGCATTGCTTTGATAATCTTAAAGAAACGAATCTCTACTGGTTTTCATCCTTTTCATGATCAAGTATTTTAAAAGTACAAATAACTTACTGCCCATGTAGACAAATGTAGATTTTACACTAGGGAGGCACCGATAAGCAAATTGGACGATTACCGATTAATCGGTTGTTGATAATCGGCCGATTAATGATAAAAATGGTTGTTTTTCGACCACCAATTTTACCATCAGTGTTTTTTCTCCCTTATGCAATTCCAAGTTTAGAAATAGTAAGTAATTTATATCTGAGAGAAATTTTTTTTTCTACTTTCCTAGTTTTCGCGAACTAACTTCAACATTTTATCAAATTTCTTAGAGCCAATTTTCATATTATTGTCAATAATATTTCTAACACATTGTTAGTTATGTCAATTGGGACATAAAGAAAGGGGGGAGGGGGAGTCTGTGGTGAGCACTCCAATGCAGGAGTATTTTTAATTCATATTTTATAATAATTAGCAGCAATTTAATTCAATACTCTTATTCTTTGAGAATTAGAGGTTATCTAAAAGCACTGCTAAGGAGAAAACTATCGCCACATGAAAAATGTTGCAACATTGTCTTTGTATATTTATTCAAAGTGGGAAAATTAATTTAAAAAAAAAGCTTTATATCGTCTGTGAGGATTATTATTACTCTTAATAAAATTATTCATCATAATTTCTTAGTGAAGGTATACCTTAGAGAATTATATTTGAAAAATATTTTTTCGGCCTATTAATCGGCCCGATTTTGCCGATTATTAATAATCGGCAAAGCGGTCGATTATGGCCGATTAATCGGCATGCCGATTAATCGGTGCATCCCTATTTTACACTGCAAAAAATTAACTGCTGTTTTTACAGTATATTACTGGCAGAAGAGGTTAAAACTGTAAAATGTACAGTAATAAACTGTAAATCCAGCAATTTTACAGTTTCTTACTATAAAGTTAGAAATTTGACAGTTTATTGCCGTAAAAATTGATTACATTATACTGTAAAAACAACAAAGTATAATACTGGCAGCAGAGGTTCCAGTTTAAAACTGTAAAATGCACGGTAATAAACTGTAAAATTAGCAATTTTATAGTTTATTACCGTAAAATTAGCAATTTTTACCGTTTGATACTATAAAATTAGCTGTATTATACTGTAAAAACAACATTCATTTTTTAAAAAGTAGAGGCTACTTATTTAACCATAAAAGGAGAAAAAAAAAAAACACATAATTTAGCTACATATACAGACAGACTCATTGGAACGTAAAGAAGGTATCAAATCGATCCATCGATTTGATGTGTTTTTCACATGATTTGATAATGATAGTTCCTAGAATGCTGAAAGCATCGAATGAAAAATATACATGCATCCAAGTCTTTTGACATCTGAGTCTTTGAATATCTGATTTACATGTATCTAATTCACACATTTTGATTCTACGTTTTCTTTCTACATTTCTCCAAGCTACAACTTATTTCGTTATTGAAGCAACTTTATTTTAATCCTATTTGAATAAAACGCATGTTTTATGACTATGCATGCTTCTTTTTTCCTTGCAATGGATTTTTAAGATTTCTTTAGAGCAAACTTTATTTATTGAAACACCTAAGAGGGAAAGAAATTTATTTCAATATTAAAAATAAAATCGTTAGGCAACTTGTCTATGTCATGCAATCAACTATCACAAAATTCAAAAAAAAAAAAAAAAAATCAAAACTATTAGGAAATAATCATCGAAAATAGAAAAAAAAAGAATATACAAAGTTGAAATTGAATGCAAACATTACTTAGCATTTTTTTCCCCAACAGATTACAAGGAAGGGAAAGAAATTAATCTCCATTCAATATTTTCACATAGATGTCCTGGTAGAAAAAGTAAACTATCAAATATGATACTACTGCTCCCTTACCAGTTTTATATCTCTGTTTACAAATTCTTATTTTTGCATTTACAGTCGAACCTCCATATATCGAACTTCCATGTATCGAAATTTTCCGTATATCGAACTTCTAGCAAATTCACATGTTCATTACATAGAAAAACTGTTTCTATATATCGAAAAAATCTCCATATATCGAATTTTTTTGGAAGCGTAATTGGAGATTTTATTCCGCTTTTAGACATTTTACCTCACGAAAGATGAAAGTCAGGAGAAAAGGAAAGGTCAGAAAAGGTCACTGCAAACCCCACTGTCAGCTGTAGATAAAGTGTGGACCCCTGGAGTGGACAAACACGTTGTTTGTCCATTCTGGAATTCCCGGATTATCCCCTCCTCCGTCGTTTTCGAATTTTGGATGCAACCTGTCCTGTAGCAAAATCAGTTTCTATCTACCCCTTTTGTTTGGTGGTGATTCCTCTCTCTCCATGATTAGTTTCAGCGAAAATTGTTTTAATTAGTGCTGTGCCAATTCAATTTGATTTTGTTTTCCCTCTCGATTTACAATGTCAATAAGAAAATGCCTTAGTGTTGCATATAAAGTGGATTTGTTAAAGGACGTAGATAGTGGTATGAAAAAGAAAGATCATTGCAACTACTCTTTGGATTACTGTTTTTCAATAAGTATGTATAATATTCATTAAATTTATCATATTAGTTCATTTTTAATTCTTAACTTTCATCAAATATGATTAGCGTATATATTAGTAATGGAGTTTCATGTGTGAAATTTTGCTTTAATTTCAATGTTTCCGGAATAATTTTCAAAAATCTGGTATGGACCCCACACTACTTCCTTTTACGTGTAAATTTCTTAGCAGTTGCCTTAAGTGTTAAAAAAAGTGCTTGGAGTGAGCAAGGTAACAATTCAAATATTTACTCCCCTAATCTACCACGAAACAATGCAAAAAATATTTTGCAATGGTTATTTTTCTAAATATTGCTGATTTTAATATCATTTAGTGAATTTTTCGCAAAATATCGCCAATAGCGCCAAGTTGAACCCAAAATCAAAAAATAATTTTTTC
Source organism: Uloborus plumipes (assembly GCA_038373865.1). Classification (NCBI taxonomy): domain Eukaryota; kingdom Metazoa; phylum Arthropoda; class Arachnida; order Araneae; family Uloboridae; genus Uloborus; species Uloborus plumipes. Next base: position 7,640 of record JAXGGA010023659.1, on the reverse strand, counting down.
GCCAAATTTGTCGCCAAGTTGGCGTCAAACACTTGGCGACCAAAAGCTTGGCGACATGTCGCCAAGTGGTGGCCCCAATTCATATCACTTGAGTCTGTATTGAAATTAACATTGATTTACCCCAAAAAAGGGGTAAAAGACCCCTTTGGGAACATTCGAATGCAATCACAAGGGGAGGTGCACAACTAGACCCCCCTCAGAGCCTACATACCAAGCTAGAAGTTTCTACGGCATATAGTTTTTGAGTTATGCGAGCCACATACGCACATACATCCGCACATACATCCGCACATACGTACATACAGACGTCACGAGAAAACCCGTCGTAATTTACTCGGGGGTGGTCGAAATTGATTTTTCGGCTGTTTGTATGTTGTTAGGTACATATGCACGTGCTGACAGGTCGAAAAAACTACGCGACATTCATTCAGGGGTGAGCAAAGTCAAAATTTAGACCGAAATTTGAGTGAAAATTTTTTCGTGATCACAATACTTCCTTTACTACGTAAAAGGAAGTAAAAAACTGAGTTCCTTTCTATATATCGAAATTTCTATGTATCGAATTTTTTTCCGACAATTTGCTACTTCGATATATGGAGTTTCGACTGTATAATATATTTTTCTCCATTTTATTGAGATATCACACGCAAAACTACATCGCTTTTCAGCTAAGTAAATCTTGAGATTTTCATTCTTATTTCATTGCTTTTTAGAAAGTTTCCCGTTTCGATTGGCTCAAAACGCATAGACAAAATATGCTCTTAAAGCAATCACATGCTTATGGCTTTGGAAAAAAAGCATAAACCTAATAATAAAAAACGCATTTCGAAATAATTTGTTCAATCGTTTTAAAACAAACTAAATGTGTTTGCTATGCAAAATATAGATATTTATTAAATTCTTTATACTAAAAAGATATGGTGCTGCCACATTGATCAAAATTAACAAAACTTATGAAAAAAAAAGATTTGCATAAACTTTTTATTTACGTGAGATGGAGTTGATAAGGAAACTTATTTTTTTCAAATTGATCAAATTGGAAATTGTTTTTAAAAATTGCAGTACGTAACGAAAGAATAATGCATTTTTTGTGAAAATTGTGCCAAGACGTTATTTTTCATTTTTGGCACTAAATTTGTACCTTCAAAAAAAAAAAAAAATCACCCCCCCCCCCTTCATGGGACAAAGTAAAAACAGAATAGTTTTATAATGAGGTATTTCCTATTTAATTATCAAAAATATTTTTGATCAAATAAATGAGTCAATGAAAAGTGAGTCAGTAAATGAATAAATAAGGAAGCAATGTGCGAATAAGTAAGTAAATAAATTGTTCAATATATGAGAAAAAAAATGAATGTTTAAATGTATAACAGCGAGTGTACAAGAAAAATAAATGACTAAACAATTAGTAAATGAAGGAATGCAAAACATTTACTTAATAAATGTTAATGAAAGTACTTTAATAAGTAAACGAAATGAACTATTGCACTTAACCCCGTATACACTTGAATAATTGTACAAAACATTAAAATAACAATATAAGCTAAATATTAAATAAATAAATACTTCATCGAATAAGTAAGTCTCAACTAATATTTAAAATGTTAATAACAGGAACTATATCATTCAGGAACTATACTTTCTATCCAAATGAACATGAAGTTCTTCCAACAACTAATAGCAATTTTCTTGACATTGAAATGATGTTAATTTGAAGCTTAAGTAGCAAAAAGTTTTTTTTTAATCAAGTGGCAAGCAGGGGGGCCCCGAAACAAAACTTTTGGGAGAGGAAAAATGATCAATGTGCTGAATGAAGCTCCAATTTCACCTAATGATAAAATACAAGCACACGCACATGTTGTACGTGCATAGCGAGAAAAATCATTAGGCATCTTTTAAAAAACAATTCTAAAAACTAAAATGAACAAATAATCTCAGAGTTGCAACATTGTCTTCAAATTGCCGAATCGTCAGCAAAATATGCGGAATACGGAAATTATTGGGAGGTCACAGTGACCTCCCGTGATCTCCCGTCGAGGCGCTCCTGGTGGCAAAGGCATAAATAAAAGCAAGACATAGGTGTAGAAGGCAAAGTATAAATTTAAACAGTTCATAAGCTGTGTATGTTTAGTGATATACAGGGTGTCCACTCCTATCGTGGACCAATAGCTAATTTCTAAACCGTTAGAGATACGCATATAGTTCATTTAGGAAAAAATCTCCAAATTACGAAAGGAATTTTGGGTCTATTCAATGTTTTTCAAAAAATCAAATTTTGAAAGAGTTACGAAATTTAAATTTTTATACAGCCCTCCAGTCCTATCAATCATATTTAGTAAAACATTCTTGACACTGTAACGTTTAAAACTAAAAAAAATCACTGTTCTACCACAAAAATTGACCGAGTTATGACGTTTTGAAAAATCAAGATTTTGCATTATTTCATGACCTCATCGAGAGATCGCTTAAGGGACCGTATGCAAAATCCTTCAAAATCTTGATATTTCAAAACGTCATAACTCGGTCAATTTTTGTCGTAGAACAGTGATTTTTTTTTAGTTTTAAACGTTACAGTGACAAGAAGGTTTTACTAAACATGATTGATAGGACTGGGGGGCTGTATAAAAATTTAAATTTCGTAACTCTTTCAAAATTTGATTTTTTGAAAAACATTGAATAGACCCAAAATTCCTTTCGTAATTTGGAGATTTTTTCCTAAATGAACTATATGCTTATCTCTAACGGTTTAGAAATTAGCTATTGGTCCACGATAGGAGTGGACACCCTGTATATTTTAAGTATCAAATATAGCAGACGTTGACAGAAGTCGCATTTTATTTTTATTCGAACAATAAATTTTTCTGAAAAATACAGAGCAACAGAGTTAAGTTGATTTTTTAAACTGCTGAAAGTCTCTTCTTCTCAATATGAAGTATAATTCCAACACCCTTTGGAATGAATGGCTACCAAGAGAACAGTTTTGAAAACCAATTGTCGTCTTATTTCAGAAACAAATTTAGTGGCTCTCCCTGAAATATCGCACTTTTTCTTTTGTCCAATGCTGCAGTTTTGTTTCTGATAGAAAAAAAAAGTTTAGAAAACTGTTGACATATTGGGGTCTAAAACGTGGAATTAATTTATTACGGAATTAAATGTCACAATTAAAATATATAAATTAGATTATGCTGCACCAACCAGCTGAGATGTAAAAGGATGCCCCTTTTAATTGAAAGAATTTTATCAATTACAGCTTTGTGAAACCGTTGAACAAGCTGTTATTCGCCGATTTGATGCACATGATTGTTTATACACTACTTTCCAAAAATAGGAGTTGGTGAGTTTTTCATGCTTTATTTAATACAAACACAGCTACATTATCAGGGTTTAGTTAAGACCATACGGCATTTTGTTAGAATTTAAAGATCTACACTAAAAATACTGATGTTTTTACATTATAATACAGCTAATTTTACAGAAATAAACGGCAAACATTGCTAATTTCACAGTAATAAACTGTAAAATTGCTACTTTTACTGTACTAAACCGTAAAACTGTAATTTTAGAGTAATAAACTGTAAAATTGCTACTTTTATTGTACTAAACCGTAAAACTGTAATTTTAGAGTAATAAACTGTAAAATTGCTACTTTTACTGTACTAAACCGAAAAACTGCTAATTTTACAGTAATAAACTGTAAAATTGCTCATTTTACCGTTCATTACCGTGCATTTTACAATTTCAAACTGGATCCAGTATAATACTGATGTTTTTACATTATAATACAGCTAAATTTTACAGCAATAAACTGCAAAATTTCTAACTTTATAGTAAGAAATTGCAAAATTGCTAGTTTTGCATTTTATTACTGTGCATTTTAGTTTTAAATTGGAAACTCGGCTGCCAGAATTATACTGTAAAAACAACAGTTCATTTTTTGCAGTGCAGTAAAATATGCAAAAACACTTTCATAAAAACTGCAAAAAGAAGAAAAAAAAACCAAGTTGTACCAAAAATGGCTGGTTTCATTTTCAGCAGATGTAAAACAAAAAGACTTCATCTAAAAACCACAACGAGTGCACAGAGATGGTTTCCTCGGCTTCATATTAATGGTTCTGATGCTGCACTTTCAACAACAAATTATTAATATGCAAAGTATAACTTTTATTGCTTCCTATTATGGAAGCAATTTTTCTTCGGTAGTGCAGCGAAAAATGATCACGCCACGGCCATAGGAAATACTTACCGATTAAGGAATCGATTTGGATGAAAAATTCCCCTGTAAGTAAATTGAACAGTAGTAACTCGAGGAACCGCTTTGTAATTAATGGTCTGTTTTTATGCTCTCTTCTACCGAAATTATTAAGGTTCCTTATTCTTATAAGAATTAAATATCTTCCGGTGAGTAATTTGACATTTATAAACACATATTAGCAGGAAGAAATAATTTTTTAGACATTTTTTATGGGGATAATTGCTGCGAGGTAATAAAGAAAAATATATTTTTTTGCCTTTATTAAATTAATTATTTTAGTTTCCCTTTAAAAAAGCAGTTCAGCTTCTTTAAATGTTAACTAAAAAGGTAAAAAAAATCCTAAAGCTTAAGTAATAAATTAACATTAAAGTCTAAGCTTTGCATCAATTGGCTTATTAATAATTTCTACAGTTTGATAAAACATTTAACGTTAACTAATGATCCGTTTTTATTTCTATTTAAAGAAAAATAATAATATAAACTAATAAAAATAAACAATATATTTGCTACTAAATAGTAGCAAACATGTTGCATTAAAATGTTTAGAGTTTGGTAAATGAGTAAAAGCAATTTTGAAACGATTAAGTAGTATCATGTACATGAAAATACTATGTCACTGAACTGTACAGAATGCATGACTGCATTCATTTATTTAGCAACTATGCACATCAAATGCTTTTTCTGAAACGTTGGCCTTTTTAGAAGCAAACAATTCGCCCTTTTCTGATCGAAGCTGTGTTGAGAAATGTTGCTTCTTGTTATTTGAAGTTCAATGTTATACAAATATTAGTTGAAGACACAGTCGCCTCCGATAACTCTCACAATCCGTCTGTGAGGATTGGTGTACACCGCCTTCGGCGATGTCCGTCAAGGACTTCGCTTCCTTCTTGGGCACATAACTTAATCCGCAATTCATTACTTACTTCTCTTGTTGCAACGGCATGTGTCCAATCGAATACATTTTCACTTAAAATAGTGGAAGGTAATTAGCAAGATACCAGCAATAGCGTTCGCCTATTTCGGTGCGCATGAAACATCGCTGCACACAAACACCCAAATTGATGTTTGAAATTATATTATCTCTAGTTAAAGTCGTACAAAGGTGATACATGGTTTATGAAATTCCACGGAGAGCCCCGACAAATATTTCGGTACTAGAGTCTAGTCTCAGCTTTCTTTCGAGCTTGAAGAATTTGAATGACATGCATACATAATTAGATACGATCAGATTATAATATAATAAATGGTATGAGTGTTATACTTGGTGCAATGTTGCTCACCATAAATTCAGAGCTCTTTTTATTCCTTCGCTTTCATGAAATTTAACTGATTGTCACTTTTCTTCCCTTTTATAAAGTTTAATAAAATGCTATTTTCCAAAAACTGTTACGTGATTGACAAAAACGAACTACATATTTGTAATTAGCATAACAAAATGCACAAAAATAAATTGCTACTTTGTAGAAAATATTTATTGACTGGAAATTTGTACACTTGCCACATTTATACACTGGCGGGAAAAAAAATCCCAACACCAAGAAGGAGTTGTGTTAGATAAACGAAATTTGGTAGGCATGTTTATACAACTGAAAGATGACACCGATTGAAATTTCGCGATCCGCGCATAAGTGTGGCGCAGCTGGCGTCACTCAGAACATGCAAATATGGCTTGTTTTAAAAGCGTGTTGTGAAGCTCGTGAGTATTATTTTTCCGTGAAATTTGACAAATTGCGTTCATGTTAACCAGAAATGCCTTTAAGAAGACGAAGAAGCCATTATCAACAGCTCACCGCGTTTAAACGAGGTCGTACAATTCGGCTACGAGAAGGTGGATTTTCATTTCGCGATATTGCAGAACGACTTGGGGATAATGTTTCCACCGTGCATGATTATTGGAAGCTATGGTCAAGGGATGGTACTACCTCAAGCAGATCGAGTTCCGAGCTGTCACGTGGTACGAATGAGATGGAAGATCGCCGAATCTTGCGTACGGCTGTGGCTCATCGTACTGCATCTGCGGCTGACATTCGAGCTGCAGTTGGTACCGTCGTGACCCAAGGAACGGTAGGAAACTGTTTACTTCAAGGACAGCTCCGAGCCAGGCAGCCTGCAGCCGGTATTCCATTGACTGCAAACCATTGCCTTTTCCGACGGCAGTGGTTCCAAGACAGAGCTCACTGGAGCTCGGAGTGGAGCTCTGTTGTAATTTTTGCTGAAAACAGATTCAGCCTTAGTGCCAGTGGTGGCTGTATATTGGTCAGAAGGAGGCCAGGGGATCGCCCGCATCCAAGCGGTCTACGGCAAAGACACACGGGACCCACACCTGGAGTCATGGTCTCTGGAGCAATTTCCTACGACAGCAGGGGCACTCTTGTGGTTATCCCAAACATACTGACTGAAAATTTGTCGTTTGGTAATTTAACCAGTAGTACAGCCCTTCATGAGTAGCATTCAAGGGGGAGTTTTCCAACAGGATAACGCTCGCCCTCACATCGCTGCTGTAACGCAATGTGCTCTATAGAGTGATGACATGTATGTTACCATGACCTGCAAAATCACCAGGTCTGTCTCCAATTGATAACGTATGGGATATCATTGGACGGCACCTCGAGCATCATCCACAGTCAGCAATGACGGCCCTAGTATTGACCCAACAAGTGCAACAAGCAATGCACTCCATACCACAAAGTGACATTCGGCACCTGTTTGACATAATGCATGCACGCTTGCAGGTTTACCTTCAAAATTCTAGAGGTTACACCCTATATTAAATTAGTATAATTTCACATTTGCACAGCATTTTCTTGAGCTTAAATTAGCCAGTGATCTTGTACATTTAATCAATTGAACATGTTAACTAGACAATTGCATTACCCAAATTTCATTAGTTTACAGTAATTTTTTCTTGGTGTTGGGATTTTTTTTCCCGCCAGGTGTAGTTCAAGAAAATGGCAAAAACCAAATGTATCCAAAACTGTTATGTATTAATATTAAAAATGTTTTATGCATTTTGCAATTATTATGCTTTTGTTATTTTCTTGTTAAAACCACTTCATACTTTTTGTTTTTATGAGGTATTCTTGAGAATGCCCTTTTTGATATTTTCAGAAGTATTTTCAACATTGGCTTAAAATAGTTAAATTATTACCAACAGTGTGTGGTGTCGGTGACAAACTTGTGTCATGTTATTATTTCGCTAAGGAAACGTTTCTTTATTACCTACTTTTAGTGTTTTAATAAGAAGAAGCTGACAAAATGTGCAAGACTTGCCCTTCGCTAAATTGTCAATTGAAATTATATACCGTCTTGTTTTTGTGTGTCAAACGTAAAAGAACACTGATGAATGCAATGCGTCAAGGCCAAAAAGTGCATCGACCGATTTTCTTTC
>JAXGGA010023658.1:0-13139 GCA_038373865.1 Uloborus plumipes | reverse complement strand
TGGGGATATTTTGAGGTTTCTTTCTTACCGTATGTAACTGCTGAGCGAACTGTTAGCAAGAAAATGTTGCCGAAAATGATATGGAAAATTTCAAAGTTAAATTGAGATTTAACAATGGCGATGCCTTTGTCGAGTTTTTGAGGTTCTCTTTGAAAATTTGAAATTGATGTTGATTTATTGCCACTAGTGTAACAGATTTGATGTTTTCGAAAATATTTATAGATAACTAAATGAAGTTTTTAAAGTGTAAAAACCCATTACTTAAAATTTAAGCTTGCACACTGTAAAAAAAGTTGTTTTTACAGTATAATACAGCTAATTTTACAGTAGTTTTACAGTAATAAGCTGGAAAAATTGCCAATTTTACAATAGTACACATAACCCCTTCAGCTTTTAAGCAATTCAATTACGAAAATTAACTACATAAATTCGTTTCTAAACATGCAGAGTAGCGGAGCAGAACATTTGCATGGGAGATGACGGGTGCTCAGCTTTTGCCTTATTGTTCAGTTTTATGAAAATCTTTTCATATTAGACTTCAGACTATTAACGCATCAAAGTAAGCTCTGCTGGATTCCTCCGTAAGAAGTTAAAATTTTAAATGAAATAAAAATATTTTTGAAAAAAAAAATTGAACCGACTTCGGAACTTCACTCAGAAAATGCTCTAAAAAGTAAAAAATAATTTTATTCTTTGAACTCCATCGATACTACATTTAAACATAAGTTTTGAAGTCGGCGCAAAAAAAGCCAAATAGAATCATTCGAAACTATAAATATAAATTTAAATGAATCCAGGTTCTTTATTCGCATTCGCATTCATTGAAAAATACATATACAAATATTCAGCTCTCAATTTTCAATGATTTCTCTGAAAATGTTGGCAAAATATAGTAAACATCATTTTACCTATAGTTTTTGCGCCGACTTCAAAACTTATGTTTAAATGTAGTATCGATGGAGTTAAAAGAATAAAATTATTTTTTACTTTTTAGAGCATTTTCTGAGTGAAGTTCCGAAGTCGGTTCAATTTTTTTTTTCAAAAATATTTTTATTTTAATCTTTTTAGTGTAAATGTACATATGAAATAAGGTAATGTTTCCATTGCAAAACTTCACCTAATTTTCTTAAGTAAATGCTTCATAAAATAAACTATGTAAGAAAAAAAAAAGAAGGAATCAACGCGTCTAAAATTTTAAAGGATTGACACTAAAAAATAATCCTTGTTATTCTCTGGTATTTATTTGTGTACTAGTTTAATTAAAGGCTAAATATTAACGGCTTTTCAACTAATTTATGTTTCAAAACAACACTAGATTCTCGCAGTTCATAAAATTTCACGACGTATTACATAGGTGGCCCGCTAAGGTGTTTTATGTTTGATTCAGTTAAGCCTTCATTTACAATTTTCATGATCATTATAATAACTGTTTCATATTAATCACGTTCTGTAACAATGGATTTCATATTTAATCATTTAGGACAAATCGCTTTAAATTTGAGCAAAAATTTGGTGATTTTCCTCATTTTCTTCAGAATTCCTTTATTAAACCTTATGTAAATTAAGACTAATAAAACCTGAAATATTATGAATCAATCAGTACCTGGTACGACTTTCATTTCGTTGGAGTTCTTGAGAAAAAAGCAGGACATAGAAAGATACTCGGTTTAAAATTTTCAAAAAGACCACAGAAAGGAATTTCATTATGCAATCCAGAGAAGCCTGGCGATCAAAATGGTCATTATTACGATTACTGTGATCCCAATTTCTTTTTCGAAAGATTTCTGCAAGTTCCCGTTATCGAACCCGGATCACGAAAGGATGGGACCAATCGGAAAAAAGACCTTTCTAACAAAAAAAGAATTTTTGAAATCGGTCCAGGCGTCTTCGAGTAATCTTGGAACATACCGAAAAAAAAAAATTTCTCCGACGAATTGTATAACCTCCTCCTTTGTTGAAGTCGGTTAAAAATTGAACCGACTTCGGAACTTCACTCAGAAAATGCTCTAAAAAGTAAAAAATAATTTTATTCCTTGAACTCCATCGATACTACATTTAAACATAAGTTTTGAAGTCGGCGCAAAAAAAGCCAAATAGAATCATTCGAAACTATAAATATAAATTTAAATGAATCCAGGTTCTTTATTCGCATTCGCATTCATTGAAAAATACATATACAAATATTCAGCTCTCAATTTTCAATGATTTCTCTGAAAATGTTGGCAAAATATAGTAAACATCATTTTACCTATAGTTTTTGCGCCGACTTCAAAACTTATGTTTAAATGTAGTATCGATGGAGTTAAAAGAATAAAATTATTTTTTACTTTTTAGAGCATTTTCTGAGTGAAGTTCCGAAGTCGGTTCAATTTTTTTTTTCAAAAATATTTTTGTTTTAATCTTTTTAGTGTAAAGGTACATATGAAATAAGGTAATGTTTCCATTGCAAAACTTCACCTAATTTTCTTAAGTAAATGCTTCATAAAATAAACTATGTAAGAAAAAAAAAAGAAGGAATCAACGCGTCTAAAATTTTAAAGGATTGACACTAAAAAATAATCCTTGTTATTCTCTGGTATTTATTTGTGTACTAGTTTAATTAAAGGCTAAATATTAACGGCTTTTCAACTAATTTATGTTTCAAAACAACACTAGATTCTCGCAGTTCATAAAATTTCACGACGTATTACATAGGTGGCCCGCTAAGGTGTTTTATGTTTGATTCAGTTAAGCCTTCATTTACAATTTTCATGATCATTATAATAACTGTTTCATATTAATCACGTTCTGTAACAATGGATTTCATATTTAATCATTTAGGACAAATCGCTTTAAATTTGAGCAAAAATTTGGTGATTTTCCTCATTTTCTTCAGAATTCCTTTATTAAACCTTATGTAAATTAAGACTAATAAAACCTGAAATATTATGAATCAATCAGTACCTGGTACGACTTTCATTTCGTTGGAGTTCTTGAGAAAAAAGCAGGACATAGAAAGATACTCGGTTTAAAATTTTCAAAAAGACCACAGAAAGGAATTTCATTATGCAATCCAGAGAAGCCTGGCGATCAAAATGGTCATTATTACGATTACTGTGATCCCAATTTCTTTTTCGAAAGATTTCTGCAAGTTCCCGTTATCGAACCCGGATCACGAAAGGATGGGATCAATCGGAAAAAAGACCTTTCTAACAAAAAAAGAATTTTTGAAATCGGTCCAGGCGTCTTCGAGTAATCTTGGAACATACCGAAAAAAAAAATTTCTCCGACGAATTGTATAACCTCCTCCTTTGTTGAAGTCGGTTAAAAAAAAAGGATGATTTTTCTGATTTCTTAAGGTCAACGCATCAATCTGGTTTCCACCTAAAATTGTCTGATTAACGCTTCAGTGGTGATATTTTAAGGTTTCTTTCTTACCGCAGGGTCATTCCATTTTAAATCAACAAATGGGGTGCGCATCACCATTTTTGATTTTGATGAAAATTTGCATGTGTATTCCTTTTATTTCTTAGAGCTCAAAACAGTGTTCATTTTATTTTTTAAAAATTTACCCTTTGATATACACTGAAGTGACAAAAGTCATGGGATACCTCTTAATATCGTGTCGGCCCTCCTTTTGCCCGGCGAAGTGCAACAACTCGACGTGGCATGGACTCAACAAGTCGTTGGAAGTCTTCTGCAGGAATATTGAGCCATGCTGTCTCGATAGACGTCCATAATTGTGAAAGCGTTGATGGGGCAGGATTTTGGGCACGAACAGACCTCTCGATGGTGTCCCATAAATGCTCAATGGGATTCATGTCGGGCGATCTAGGTGGCCAAATCATTCGTTGGAATTGTCCAGAATTTTCTTCAAACCAATTGCGAACAGTTGTGGCCCGGTGACATGGCGCATTGTCATCCATAAAAATCCCATCGTTGTTTGGGTACATGAAGTCCATGAATGGCTGCAAGTGATCTCCAAGTAGCTGCACATAAGCATTTCCAGTCAATGTTCGGTCCAGTCGTACTAGAGGACCAAGTCCATGCCATGAAAAAACAGCCCACACCATTACGGAGGCACCACCAGCTTGAACAGTGCCTTGCTGACAGTTTGGGTCCATGGCTTCGTGGGGTCTGCGCCACACTCGAACCCTACCATCGGCTCTTACCAGCTGAAATCGTGACTCATCGGACCAGGCCACGGTTTTCCATTCATCTAGGGACCAACCGATATGCTCACGTGCCCACGAGAGTCGCTGCAAGCGATGTCGTTCTGTCAGTAAAGGCACTCGAGTCGGTCTTCTGCTGGAATAGCCCAAGAAATCCAAATTTCTCCGCACAGTTCTAGCAGACACGTCCATTGTACGTCCCACATTGATTTCTACGGTGATTTGACGCAGTGTTGCTTGTCTGTTAGAATTTACGACTCTTTGCAGACGTCGCCGGTCTCGATCTTTAAGTGCAGGCGGTCGACCACTGCGCTGTCCATGGTGGGATGTTATGCCTGAAATTTCATACTCTCGGCACACTCTTGACACAGTGGATCTGGGAATGTTGAATTCTCTAACGATTTCCGAAATGGCATGACCCATGCGTCTAGCTCCAACTAACATTCCGCGTTCAAAGTCTGTTAAATCACGTCGTGCGGTCATCATCACGTTAAAAACTCTTCACATGAATAACTTGAACAGAAATGAAAGCTCTGTAAAAGCACTGCGCATTTATACCTGTTCTATGCGATGCTACTGCCATCTGAAAATTTGCATATTGCTATCCCATGACTTTTGTCACTTCAGTGTATAGGCCCTTTTGGCTGTTGGCAACAGCGAAAATCGGGCGTTTTGATGCTTTGTCTTATGAACTATAACTTTTTTTCTATCAAAGATTTTGAGCTCAACTATAGCTCATTGGAAAGCTAAGAAAAAGATCTTTTTATATTTGCTATCAATAAATTTCAGATTTTAAAAAAATACTTATTTTTTCAAGGTCAAAGTTCACGACGAAAATGACATTTTTTACTACTTTCGAACATTAAAAAACCCATGAAGGGTTCAAAGTAACAAGCCGATTTTTTCCTCATATATTCATAGGCATGGTTGCTTACTGTATAAAAAAAAATTGGCTTGTTATTCCACCCCCTTTATGAGATATGCCCCCTCAAAGTTGTAAATTTTTTAAAAAATCCAATTTTCAACGCTAAAAAAATGCATGTGGGGGGCAAGATAAAAAAATTTTTACATGTGGTATTTTAAGTACTTTTTACCAGCTTTCTAATAAAACAAAAGTTGCTTTGTTATTCAAAGGCGTTTGGCAGATATAAGGGACTGAACTTTCAAAAAATTGCACAAAAACAACACGATTATTTTCATTTTTTTAAATCTTTTTTTTTATTTAAATGTAATTATATATCTTATTCTTTGCCTTAAATGCTAAAAAGAGACTAAGAAGAGCAATGAAGAAACATATTTAAAGTTTAATAAGATAATTTAATATTTTTAACACCTGGGAATATAGAATACCACTAAACTTGTCTGATTTTTAAACATCTGATTGCTACCTACAACAGGACTGAGCATTTCTCAACTTGTCCAGGTTTGTTCATACCATGTGGTCATCCTTGTTCTGACTTGCTCTCACATGTGTATCTCAGTTGTCTTTCAATTTTGAAAGAAGTAGGTTGTTGAGCTAGTGTTTCTGCTGTAAAATCTTGTGAAGCTGATGTGATTTCTTTTCATTTCAAGTTCATTCATATTCACAGAATGTTTTGTTAAAGGTAAAAGAAGAAATTCTTTAGAATCCTTAAATATAAATTTAAATTTGTCTTCCTAAATGTAAACTTTGAATAAGTTATGGATAACCCTAAATGCTCCATAGGAGTTTTTGAGAATGATGATTGTAATATTTTAAGTTACAGTAGGCAGTCTACTGTAAATAGTATTTCTGAGTACAGTGATGATGATAAAACTTTACTGCATCTGAGTACTGGGTGCAAAACTATTGAAACTGTTTGTACCTACCATGCAAAAAAAAAGTCTTGCCAAGTTTTGCCACCTTTATGGAACTTCTTGCTGGTAGGTACAAACAGTTTCAATAGTTTTACACCTAGTTATCAGGTGCAGTAAAGTTTTATCATCATCACTGTACTCAGAAATACTATTTACAGTAGACTACTGTGACTTAAAATATTACAATCATCATTCTCAAAAACTCCTATGGAGCATTTAGGGTTATCCATAACTTATTCACAGTTTGCATGCAGAAAGACAAATTTAAATTTATATTTAAGGATTCTAAAGAATTTCTTCTTTTACCTTTAACAAAACATTCTGTGAATATGAATGAACTTGAAATGAAAAAAAATCACATCAGCTTCACAAGATTTTACAGCAGAAACACTAGCTCAACAACCTACTTCTTTCAGAATTTGAAAGACAACTAAGATACACATATGAGAGCAAGTCAGAACAAGGATGACCACATGGTATGAACAAACCTGCACAAGTTGAGAAATACTCAGTCCTGTTGTAGGTAGCAATCAGATGTTTAAAAATCAGACAAGTTTAGTGGTATTCTATATTCCCAGATGTTAAAAATATTAAATTATCTTATTAAACTTTAAATATGTTTCTTCATTGCTCTTCTTAGTCTTTTTTTAGCATTTAAGGGAAAGAATAAGGTATATAATTACATTTAAATAAAAAAAAAGATTTAAAAAAATGAAAATAATCGTGTTGTTTTTGCGCAATTTTTTGAAAGTTCAGTCCCTTATATCTGCCAAACGCCTTTGAATAACAAAGCAACTTTTGTTTTATTAGAAAGCTGGTAAAAAGTACTTAAAATACCGCATATAAAAATTTTTTTATCTTGCCCCCCACATGCATTTTTTTAGCGTTGAAAATTGGATTTTTTAAAAAATTTACAACTTTGGGGGGCATATCTCATAAAGGGGGTGGAATAACAAGCCAATTTTTTTTATACAGTAAGTAACTATGACTATGAATATATGATGAAAAAATCGGCTTGTTACTTTGAACCCTTCATGGGTTTTTTAATGTTCGAAAGTAATAAAAAATGTCATTTTCGTCGTGAACTTTGACCTTAAAATAATAAGTATTTTTTTTAAATCTGAAATTTATTGATAGCATATATAAAAAGATCTTTTTCTTAGCTTTTCAATGAGCTATAGTTGAGCTCAAAATCTTTGATAGAAAAAAAGTTATAGTTCATAAGACAAAGCATCAAAACGCCCGATTTTCGCTGTTGCCAACAACAAAAAGGGCCTATATATCAAAGGGTAAATTTTTTAAAAATAAAATGAACACTATTTTGAGCTCTGGGAAGTAAAAGGAATACACATGCAAATTTTCATCAAAATCAAAAATGGTGATGCAACAACTTTTTTGAAAATTTGTTGATTTAAAATGGAATGACCCCGCATGTTACTATTGAGTGAACTGTTAACAAGAAAATGTTGCCGAAAATGATACGGGAAATTTCAAAGTTAAATTGATGGCAAAATTATTTCCTACTGATTATTTAACAATGGCGATGCCTTTGTTGAGTTTTTCGGTTCTGTTTGAAAATTTGAAGTTGATGTTGATCTGGATGGGTCGACTGGAAGCGGAAACGGACCACTTCATTTAAAAACAGGTTTGTATAGCGGCTTTAGGTGGCATTAGAGAGAACGCACGATTTCACTGCTTACGCGTTCTTTCAGATCTAACCTATTTCAAAATGAAGTGGTCCGACCCCCCATCTGTTCGTAGTTTAACTATACCACTCATGCTGTAATTTATTCATTTTAGTTATGTTTTCATGAGCAATCAGTTAAGTTTTAAGATGTTTTAGTTATATAACGCAGAGATTTTCTCTGTTTGAATAAATGTGTCTTGAAGTGCGAAGATATGGTATTCTGGATCGAGTGAGGGGTTGATTCTTGAATTTTTGAAGAAATATTTATCAACATTTTCTTCCTCTTCATAAAGGGTGAATTTTCGATAAGAATTTATGGCTGATTTGACATTTTTACAGATTTTTTTTTTTTTGCTTTTTAAACCTTTTTTTTGGTATGACTATCATTATTTATGAGTTACACGATGAATTCTCGAAACAAATTGAATTACTGCTCTCTTCTACTTTTTAAATGTGTTTTAATCTGTCTATTATTATTTATAAGTTACACGATGAATTATGTAAACAAGTTGTAATATTGCTCTCTTCTACTTTTAAAATTTCCTTTTTCATTTCTACAATGAATTCACTAAAAAAATTGTAATATTGCTCGCTTCTACTCTTGAAGTTTTCTTTTATATTTATATTTATAAGCTGCACGATGAATTCTCTAAACAAATTGTAATATTGCTCTCTTCTACACTTTAAAATTATTACATATTTTTATTACTATTTTTTAAGTTGCACTATGAATTCCCTAAAAAGAATGCAATATAGCTCTCTTCATGCAACTGTCCTAATACTAAAATTCCGTATCATATAAACTGTGAAGTAAAAGCAAAATATCTCCCCGAATGTCTGAGTGTTGAGAAGAATAACATTGGAAGTAGAAACAATAGGTATAAAACAACAAAACCCTTTTATCATCCAAACGTAAGAAATGTCAAGACTTAAAATTCGTGGGATTACTATAGTGGCTTTATAGTTTCCATGACAACAAGATTGAAATATGAAGCCTTCCAAAGTTTTCTAGAATTTCATCCATGCTCTCGCGAAGCTTTGTTGTTCGTTCTGTTTTTTGATCGAATAGAGTTACGAAAAACGACATTTATTTATTGAAAAATCTGAGTGGCTTTGAATAGATGCAATAAATAAGAATAACATCTGGATTATCTTAGAAACACAAACTTAGACTGGATTTGCTTTGAAAAGGAACTTTATCTTTGCTATCTTTGAATTCAATGCGTCACTGTTTAGGAAAAAGACTTTTGCAGTCACGATTGGTCTTACGACACTGAACAAATTAAGTTGTTAAGTGCACAATAATGCAGTCATACTCTCAGAGTTTCTTTAGTTGACAATGTCTCTATTTTTTACAACAGTTACTTATATTTTAGTGATGTTTTTTAGGGGCAGTAAAAAAGGGGGAAAGTCTCTCCCCCAAATTTTTTGCGCTGAATAATAAGAAACTGGTGAACTCAAATTATACAAATCACAAATCAATGATCATATGTAAAAGGAAATACAAAAGCTCACTAATTCTCACTCTGTAAAAAATAGATGTTGTTTTTACAGTATAATACAGCTAACTTTACAGTAATAAATTGCAAAAATGCGAATTTTACAGTAGTAAACTGCAAAATTGCTAGTTTCTGTTTTTTACTGTGCATTTTACAGTTTTAAACTGGAATTTATACTTCCAGTATTATACTGTTGTTTTCTTAGTATAATACAGCTAATTTTATGGCAAAATTGCTAATTTAACAGTAATAAACTGTAAAATTGCTAGTTTTACAGTAATAAACTGTAAAATAGCTAGTTTTAGACTATTACTGTGCATTTTACAGTTTTAAACTGGAACCTCTGCCGCCAGTATTATACTGTAAAAACAACAGCTTATTTTTTGCAGTGCAGTAATAGTTGATGAAAACGAAGACATTTTAAGACGAACATTTAATACAATAAAATAAAGTTTTACATGATTTGAGCCACCAGTAATCATGTAAAATGTACAAAAATTGGAAATAATAAATTTTTCTAATTGTCCTCATTAATTTGACAACTTCCTGTACATTGCTTTGATGAACCTGGTTTTCTTAAGATTAAATACATTTTACCATCGCTTCGTGTATTTATCAAATGGGCAATTCCATGCAAGTGTGGAAAAGCGTTGAAAAAATTAAACTCGAGTAATGTGACTGTTCTGCATATTTTTTGGTTTAAAAAGGTTAGAAGTTTCTTATTTATAGCATTTTTTTTTAGGAATGTGGTTTTTTAGTTTCGGCAATACTTTGAAGTTGGTATTAGAGTATTTTATTTTCAGTGAAGCAAATGGTCAAACTTTCAACATTGATAAGTTTCAATTTTTTCCATTAGATAAATGTGACAAAGGAAGATTGTTGTTTATTACACTTTAAATTAATATTGTGAATTGATGAAACAAGTGTTTTCAATTTAATTAAGTGATTTATGTCAATTTCAAAAAGGCTCTGTTCTATGTAACGTAAGTTACCAGAAACATGTTAAAGTTTTTACAGCAAATAAAGAAAGGGCCATACAATGTTAACTATGTTATATTTTCTATATTATAGATGTGTACTAAGCAAATAACAGTACTTTTCTTTTGAATATTGTTTATTTAATTTTTTGCGCTACAATCAAAATGTGTAACGTAAGTTACCTTAGTAGAACTTCAATACTTGTGTTTCGAAATAAAGTAAATTGTAAATAAAACCTATGTGGTTAATAGAAGTAATTTATTCAATGATTCTTTTAATTGTACTGTATTTACTTAATTTAGATTACTCATATTTCTTAAAATGTCTGTTTTTTGATAAGATTACAATACACCTTTATTATAAATTACATGCTTCTTTTTGGCTATTAAGATATTAATTCTCTTTAAACAATATCACTGCATTCAGAATACTTAGCAGGTAATGTACTATGAATTATTCAAAAATGACTTCTGTTATGATTTAAAGTTATCAAATATGTTTTGGAAAAAACAAATATAAAAATAGTTTATCTCTTTCAATTGAAATATACTTTGTTTTGCATTAAAATGCCACTGAACTCTGCAGAAAAGATACGCTGTAGAAGGGGTATGAAAAAGTCATGTGGATATTACAGATTCATAAATAAAAGTCACTCTTGATAGTATTGAAATATGTTAGAAAAAGCAAAATGTATCAAAACATTTTCTGAAGATCCGCACATTCACAATGACCATTTAAGTACCAGAAATGAACAAAATGTAGGGTTTCGTTTAGTTAGTATTTTAAGGAACAAGAAGAAAAAACAGAGATAAAAGCTGGTGACTGGTGTGTGGTGAAGTACGAAAATACATTGTACCCTTGAGTTGTGACGATTATTGAAGAAAACGAGTTTAAAGTAAAAGTAATGGCTGCTGTTGGAACCAATCAGAAATGGCCAGAAACGACAGAGATTTATTATAAGAGAAAACATGATTCGGAAATAGAATTACCTGAACTTGTTAATACCAGCGGCCAGTATGCATTTAAAAGTCTTATGTTTTGTAATATTTTTGATTGATCATTGAGTTTAGCATTAAATTTCTGTAAATTTAACTCATAATTGTTAATTTTCAGTGTTTTGATCTAAACTAAGCTGTAATTTTCATTCATTAGTTTTTGTAATAAATATATGCTTGTGAGTGAATTTTGTAACGTAAGTTACTGTAACGTAAGTTACCCAGTTAAAAATTCTCATAAAATTCAATTTTTAAAATAAAATTTTAAATTTATGAAAATTAATTCCTAAATATTATAAGAAACTGATAAATTATACTTCAAACAAGAAAACAGCTGTAATAGAGCAGAAATTTGCCTTAGAACCAATTTTCATATTATGCCGTTCCCTTTTTGTGTAACGTAAGTTACTGCCTTATTTTTGACTGCTAAATTTTGTAAAATTTAAGTGCATCAAATGTTTTTGCATTTTAATTTTGCTTGTGACTGGCATTTTCACTGAATGCTTTTGTACAAGGTTTTTATAACAATATTTATCTGTACTAAGGAGTTAACTGCATAAGAGTTGGTCAAAATGTAACGTAAGTTACCGTGGAATTGCCCAAATGTATTTCATTCCATACTGATTTAATTCATAGCTAAGAAACTCACCTCCCACAAATGACATGCCGCCTTTGGTGTTATTACATCTAATGTCATAAAATTGAAGAAAAATTCCTAAAGCGGTATAGTATAGTCATCCAAAATGAACAAATAATAGTTATCAAAACCAGTTGAAACGAACTATTAACTAGATACAAACGAACTATTAAACCAGGATAGTCACTTATCCTGGCATTTAGAGCAATTTTGAATCAAGTGAGAAAATTTATGCAAAATCAAGTATTTCAACAAATGTAATGCAATTTTGAAGAGGAATCATTAGCGTTTTTAAATGTTTAAGAACTCTCCATTTATAATTCATAGCATCACAAAATTTCTGTCATCTATTATCTCCCCAAAAACAACAGTGTTGTAAAAAAATCCCCCGCCAAGAAAACCTTAAATACTCAGCCTTAAAAAGCTATGATATCGAGTTTTCCCGCCAAGTTTGTGCCAAACTACAACTAACCTGTATGTATAGTTCTTTTAAACTGTTTTCAGTCCTGCCAGGCGGGAAGCTTTGTCTTGTGAGGTGGTTGCTTAATGAGTAAAAACTTCCCGCCTGGCAGGACTGAAAGAAATTTAAAAGAACAATACATACAGGTTAGTTGTAGTTTGGCACAAACTTGGCGGGAAAACTCGATATCATAGCTTTTTAAGGCTGAGTATTTAAGGTTTTCTTGGCGGGGGATTTTTTTACAACACTGTTGTTTTTGGGGAGATATCACATGTTTTTGCATTAATATTATTTCTTTGCCTGTTTTTTTTTTTTCTCTTCAAAATTTACTTTGCATATTTTTTTTCCCTTCAACATTTTCTTGGCGGTGCGACAGATGTGGTTTTCTTGGCGGCATGCATTTGGTGCAAAAGTTCAAGGATCTTCTTCAGTCTAGGATAAATTTGAAATCAATCACAATGTACCACCCGAACCGACGCAAAACAAAGCTAGTTGCTAACAATACTACGATTAAATTAAAAGTTTAAAAAAAAAACTCCAATCCTTACCGCCGATCTCATATTAAAATGAACTGACTTGAAGATCCCTTTTAAAAGCCTTATGCAATAAAATCAATTACAAATATTTTATTTGTTAACAAATAGAAACTGGCAACAGATGAAATTATAAATCATTGAGTTTTCTTTCCTCGTCGCCCAACAATGACAACATAAATGCTCAGATGTTGAACAGAGCTAGTAGATAGAAATCGGACCAATTTTAAGCATTAATAACTCCGGGGTGCGATGACCCCGGGGGGTAAATTTTGGGAAAACGTCCTCAATGTCTCATCTAGAATATTCATACCGAAAATCAACACTAAAGACCCCCGGGGAGAAAAGATACGGAAAATAAAA
>JAXGGA010023657.1:0-13139 GCA_038373865.1 Uloborus plumipes | reverse complement strand
GCTTTGGCAAAAGCAGGTGCTTGTGAACCCACTGCGCAGTCAGCACCGCTAACCTATTGTGAGATTTTCTCAAAGATTAAACACCAAAATGGGATTACTTGGAATGTCCCCCCAGAGCACCACTGGTATCAGAGTCCTCGTCCTGGAGGCTCCCTGGCTCAAGAATTCAATAGACAGGAACAAACCACTCTTGCCCGCCTTCGTAGTGTTCATCTTAAAACTATGAAATTCATTGGGGGTGCTAAGAGATTTCAAACATGTACCAACTGTTCTGTTCAAGAGACATCTCCTCTACACATCCTTGAGTGCCTGGGACTTACCAGACAGGATTTGGCAGACGATCCTTTGCTGGTGTTAGATTTCCTTAGGGTGTACGACATCATGGACCTGGTCTAGCTCTGCTGACCAACGGGGGCATGCAACAACAACACAAGAGTCAAGTGCACACTCTTTATCATTATAATGTGAAGGAGGGGGGGGGGAGAAATGAGGTTCCATAATTTTATAGTTCTTTATAACCTTGAAGTACATGTGCTTCATAACGTTCTCTCCTCTAATTTGACACTATTTACTAAATCAGGGCTCTCCAACCTATGGCCTGCGGGCTGGATCCGGCCCGCGAGCAGATTTTTTTTAGCCCACGGAAAAAATCTTTTTTCAATCCCCCCCCCTTTTTTTTAAATATTTTTTCTATTAAATTAATCAAAACAGTGACAATCTCATAGTCATAGTGAATACGTCAAGTAATAAATAAGAATCTATTCAAACTTTTATGCAAAGCTTTTAAATTTTTTAAAATTTTCTTTCGACGTTAATACCCATCTCTCTTTGTTGCCCTTTCCAAGAACAAATCTCTTTTCTCTGCTTCACAATTCTCCCGTTAGTCCCCTAGCATTGGGCATTTCCTGTCCCCAGGGCAAACATGTGCGCATTCCTTCTGTCGCCTGTATTTAATTAGTGTCCAGCTCTGCCTGAGAGAGAGGCTGACACCAGATTTGAATGTTTATTGCTAAACTTTAATGCAAGATTCTGAATTTTGTAAAACAGTTTGGTAATTGTAATCGAAAGTCTTCCACAATTAGGGCTTTAATCTGAACATCAAATACTGCATATTTCTCTCTTTGTTTTTCATTTTCACAGAAGAATTGGCTGATGTTCACTCTATAGAGAGCAATGTGACCGGAGACAAAATTTTCAGTAAAGTGAGACCATTTTTTATCTTGGGCTTGATTTCACACGTCTAAGAGGTGTAGCTACAGATGGAGGAAAAAATATGTCTGGCACAAAAATTGGAGTAGTTGGAAACATATGTAATTCTGTGAAAGCAGCTGGAGGAATTAAACCTATGGTTTTTCACTGTATTATCCATGAACAAGCGTTGTGCGGGAAACACATGGATGTAGTTGTCAAAACAGTTAACTTTATTAGATCCAGTTCTCTTAAACATCGCCAATTTAAAAATTTTCTTGCTGAAATTGACAGCGTTTATCCAGATGTTCTTTACCATTGTGAAGTTCGCTGGTTAAGTAGAGGCAAAGTATTGCAGCGATTTTTCGAACTTCGAGAAGCAATTGATATTTTTATGACTGAACGTCGGCATCCTGTACCTGAACTTTCTGACAGTGTATTTGTCTGGAAATTGGCTTTTCTTGTTGATTTCACCACACATATTAATTTTTTGAATTTAAAGCTGCAAGGGGAAAACTCCTCAATTTGTGACTTATACTGGCATGTCAAAGCTTTCAGACAAAAACTCATGCTTTTCGAGAAGCATTTAGGATCGATGAACATTGATCACTTTGAAACGTGGTAAAAACTTCGGTGCATTAAGTACTGCTTCCTTTCCCAAGAAATACGTTTTGGATATCATGTCTAACCTACGAAAATAATTTAAGAGCCGTTTTGAAGACTTTGAACGTGCATTAGATGATATCCAGATTTTTCAAAACCCTTTTAACTGCGATATAGACAAAGTGCCTGCTGAAATCCAACTTGAAGTCATCGAACTTACTACCAACGACTCACTCAAGACTGCTTTCCAGGAATGCCTAAAAGAAGGTAATCTACTGTCATTTTACAGTTCTCTCCCGGAAAAAGCCTTTAAGAACATAAAAAATCACGCTCGAGTTATATTTTCTCTTTTTGAGTCTACCTACAAGTGTGAGCAGACATGTTCAAAAATGAAGTATGTTAAATCTAAGTACAGATCCTCTTTATCAAATGAACATTTAAAATCAACTTTAATGATCGGAACTACAAAGTGTGACCCTAAATGGACTGAAATTGAAAGAGGCAAACAAATGCAATCTTCTCATTAAAAATTGTCCTAAACCTTGCACTTAACCTAAGCTCTGTCCTCATTTATTGTTAAGTTTCTTATCATCATTAATACATAAAATTCATTTAATAAAATTGTAGTACATTGCAAGGATTTAGTTTTTAGTCTCGTTTGGCTTTTTTTTTTTAATTTTTTTTTAAAAACTCATTTAGGAGAGCAAAATACATTTTGTAGAAAAAAAAGACTTTTATTTCAGTTTTCTGAACTGCTCTCTAAATTTTACAAGTTTCCGTAATGTTACAAAAAAACCATCTGAACTGAATTATTTTTGGACCGTTGGCCCCCCTCGCTTCCAAAAAATTTCAATTTGGCCCCTGAGTAAAAAAGGTTGGAGACCCCTGTACTAAAGGATGGTACAGTACACTCCCGATTATCCGCGGAATTGGGTGGCACGGGTATCACAGATAATCCAAAAAAGCATAAAATAAGAGTTAAAGTGGATAAAAAATGTCTTTTGCTTAAAAATAATTGCATTACACTTAAAACATGATTTGTATAAACAGTGGCAATAGGTACAGCATAAATATTTGTATTTGAGGTTCTCAAGCATATAAAATCAATAAAGAAGTGGTACTTACGATAACGCCCAGGTAAAATGATTTATTAGATGAAGTACACCACACTCTTCTGTCTGCTATACAAAGACCACCCGTAAAAATAGCAATAGAGAGAGTAGCAGGGAAAAGGCAAGACAAGATATCATTATTTTAAGCTTTCAGACTAATCTGGGGGTTAGGAAAAATTACTACTTCGGCAGAGTTGTGGGCAATTGGAACAAATTACCAGAAGAAGCTCAAGGGGTAGATAGTTTAAAGAGGTATTGATCTTCTCTAGGAACTGATAAATTGATTAGGAGCAGCCTAGCTGTGCCTAATGCTGTTCTGGCTGTCACTTTTGCATTTGTATCAAAGTTAAGTTTTAAGATTAGCTTCCTATTCGTTAATCCAGTTATAAAATTTCTTGTGAGTTGTATCAAATGTATACAAAGGTTGATTTGTATTTTGTTTCGATCATAACAAAAACATTTTTTTCTCATTTTATTTCCAGAAATCACATTTTTGACCCTATTCGAATGAAAATAACAGTTAGAGACATTGTAGAACCAAGTAAGTCTGTTCAGGTTTTTTGTGTGTAGCTTAGAAATTAAAAGCAGTTTCAATCCAAAAATTTAATTGACTTATTTTCTTTGATTTAAGATTGTGAGCTTACATTTAAAAATATTTTTTTGATCTTGTAATCAGGGAATGAATTTTGCACTGTGTAATCTGCTTATTCCTTGTGAAAAATCACTAATGCGTGTCAAGTAAATAATCTACGCGAGTAAAGCACGAATCACCTAGGAATTACAGCTAATAGTTTGCTTTTAAACAGGGTGTAAAAAATCATGATTTTTTTGAAAAAATAAAATGAAGTCTATTTTTTTTGTAATTAAATCAGATTTTTTTTATTTAAACGGATTTTTTTGATTTTTTAAAAACTACTTTAGAAAACTTTGTTATTAATTAATTTACACTGTAGAGTTACAATTAAGGTCAAAACTCATCTTCAAGAAAATTACCCCTCTATTATATTTCAAGTGTTATTTCATCAAAAAGCGTTCATAAAGTGATGTAAAACCAATACAAATGCACATAATCCAAATCAAATTTAATATAGATAATATAGTATTACACTATGAATGCATAAAAACTTTGGAAATTAAACAAATTATCTTTTGGTTTTATTAGATGAGATGTCTTTTCCCCCAAAAGCTCACTTCTTGAAAGTAGGGTTTCTTGTAATACTGAAACAAACGTCTTTTTTCCTGTCAATTTTGTGCTTGAGTTAAGTGACGGAAAACAAAACATAAATAAAATTGATTTTTACGATTAAAATTATTTTTATGATTTTTAATATTGATGTGGTCACATTAGATGCTGTAAAGTAATTTAACTAGAAATTTATTATGACAAAGGTGCTTCCTACAATATCCTATACTATAATACGAGAGATGTTTGCCAAGTCGAAAATCGCCCCAGAATTAATAAACTCCGGTAAACTTGGGGGTCTGGGGGTTTTGGCCACGAGGAATCAATTGGCGCCAGTTTTGATGCGCTACGGTCGAAAAGTTCGGAGTTACAGATAGGATTCATTAAAAGTTTGAGAAGATTTCTTACTACGCCATTTTCTTTATGATTACTCTTATTGTTATACTGTTTCATAGCAACCACGTTTTAACAATGGATTTCATTATTAATCACATCAGCGTAAATTTATATTTTTATGGTATTTGGCAAATAATTTTTGGCAACACATTAGAATTGTTATTGTTTTTGAAATTTAAAAGAGATCGATCAAAATAAAGTTAGAATTAGGTGTGGTTCACGGTAGAGCGGCTATATAGACATGGCAACGTATCAAGCTTAAGTTTCACCACTTTGGATCCAATTCATTAACTTTCACTTTCATTTTTCATTGTTCAGGAATTAGAATTACCAGAGCAAAGTTTCGGGACATTGCCAAGCTTTGTTAAACTTACCAACCTAAAAAAGTAACCAAAAAGCGATAACTCGCCAGAAAAGACAATCCTCACACATGCGCTGGATCGAAAGTGGTCAAACCTAATTTTGATGCGTCGGCTCGTCTATATAGGGGCCTTAGGCCGCGGTAGTCCAATCGGTAAGTTGTCGGACTTGTAACCGAAGGGTCCCGGGTCGATCATATAGAGGGAGCCCAGACGATCAAAGATCTACCGTCTTCATTAATGGTGCCTGGGGGACGTTAAAAATGTTCGTGGTCACAAAATCCTCCAAGTGAAACAAAACCTCTGGGGTGTCCTGGGCCAAAGGTTTACAATGTCCTCTCGCCTTTTTTCAAAAATGAACAGAGGGCTCTTCAGGGCCCAATCCCGGTTAAAAATCGAGTTGTGGTATGTACGTGGGGGGGGGGGGGGGGGGACCTGGAGTGTAAAGTGAAGTGAAAGTCAAAACCAACTGGAACCAAATGCGTACTGGAGAACAGGGACTCTGCATTCATTCTCATCAACCCCTCCCGCGCCTTCGGCGCCAAATGAAATGAAATTAGTTGTGATTTTACGGTGAGCATGGATTAAATAGTGTTGTGTTTTTTTAAATAAATTACGGCTGATTTGAATGCGTAATTGTAACCAAAGGCTCAAAAATGCTTTTCAAGTTTATCTAAATAGGAACTTCACACTTTAGAAAAAAACACGAGTTTACAAACCTCTTTTTTTTTTTAAACCGAGTGGGCCCGGTTCCCCGGTACACGTTAGGGGTAATACGAGGAATGATTGCCAAGTCAAAAATCGCCCCAGAATTAATTAACTCCGGTAAACTTGGGGTTCTGGGGTTTCAGGCCACAAAGAATCACGGGGTTTGATTTTTCTAAATAAATTTGTCAAAAATATTGAACTTCAACACACTTTAATCTTTACACTGCTCACTTTATACCATTTCTTTAATTGCATAATTTTTAATTATCAATTACATTTTATTTCCTATGACTTTTCAAACTTTATCTTTGTATAGAATAGTTCCCTTTCCAAACTCTAACTTTGTTTAGAAAAGTTTACAATGGTGCACTTTAACCGGTTATCTTTTCACCAATGGTATCACAAATTTTCTTATAGCATGTATTGTTTTGATAAATCACAATCGAAAATTTAAATCTTCGAGTTAGCTGCGATACCTGTTTTCTTCGAGCGGAGCTCGGTCACCCGCTAGTTAGTTAAAACATCTGTCTTTTTTTACATGAGATCTCATGATTTTTTTATAGTGGAAGCAAAACTTGCATTTTTGTACATTTTATCATTTTAGTGGGATTTTAATGTGCGTGTATTGTATAACATTTCTTATTAAGTTTGTCCTGAAAATGTTTGATTAAAATTTCGGAAAATACTCTTTTTCTTTTTGGTTAGTGGAAACCCTGACCAGTCTATTGATTTCTTTAGTATATATTGATAAGTTTGTATGTTAGTTTTTCTGAGTATTCTATTCTTGTAATATTTCTTAAAGAACCCAAAAGAACTAAGAAGATTCTGAATTTCCTTATTCTTTTTTGGAATTTCTACTTGAAAAGAGTGGCTGTCTTTCGCACCATTGAACTCGATTTGGTAAGTTCACAGTACATTTTGAAAAAATAATAAATAAAATAAAATTTGCATGATCTGTTAAAAATGACTCTGGAGCCAGATCAAATTTAAAGTTAAAAATAACAAAACTTTTTCTAGATAACATGGGAAACCATAGAAAAAGAAAGGGAACAAGTAACAAAATATTGCTGTTATCACTGTTTGCTGCTATTATGTTAATTCCATCTGTTTTCCAGAAACCAATATCTAAACTTAAAACTTCAAATTCGTTGCATTCTGACTACTTATGGTTTTTGATTCATAATATTAAGCAAAGCAGGCCACATGGGTCTGTTTTACTGACAAAACCTGGCCCATGGACTCTTTTTTTCACTCCTGTCTTTGAGACAGACCAGCAGCCGAGTAAACCCATTGTCGAGTACCCCAGAGGCATTGATTCACTTGGAGGATTTTGTGATCATGAGCATTTTTAACATCCCTTAACCACCATTAATTAAGACGTGATCTTTGATCAGCTAGGATCCAATCTGGGACCCTCCTGTTACCAGTCCAATGCCTTAGCAATCAGGCCATTACGGCCCATATTCCCATGGGCACTGCAAAACAAAAGCCCGTATTAAAAATGTTTGAAACTTTCCATCATCCCAGCTATAAGCAAAATATTTTGAAAGCAACACAAGACATTGTTGATGCGTTAAGTCTTTAAGTAAGAAAAGATTTGGCCAGCACTGCTCTCTGTCTATTCTATACTCAGACAGATAGAAATTTGTATCTTAATGTTACTGTAATACAAGTTGGAATTTCACTTGAATCTTTGTAGAATAATTCATAGCATCATGATGCATAAATGCAATGGAATAAATGCAAAGAATGGAACATGTGGAAGGAAATCTTGGTTCAATTATGTGGTAATTCTCACTATAAGTGATGTTTCTGCTAGATCTGAAATTAAACTTTGTAATATTTGTTATGAGGGGAGACTTGCCTTCCTGAGTGGAAAGGGCCTATTTGGCAATGTAGATGACCAAAGTGTTATGTTAACACATGCTTTCTTAAGAATAAAATTTAAACATTTTATCTTTTTTATGCTTTTAGGCATTAGTCTCAATTTTTGATGCTTTCTAAACTTTAATTACATTCACCTCTATAAATTACGCTAATTTTTATTTACATTACAATTTTACTTCTTGTTCATTACTAATTTTATATGCAGAATTATTTTTAACTGTTTATACATTTTACATTTCTTAATGCAGGACTTGTGTTCTCGTCATTTTGGCACACTCTCTCTTAAATTTCAAGTTAGTAGCGTATGAGCTTATTCAAGCAACCTATAAAATACTTAAGTGAATTTTTATCATGCAGTAAGTAACCGCCCCTAAGCCAGGGCTAAGGCAAAAACAAGCAATACACCACCAACTCGTTTATTTCATCCATTGATTGCAGTGATTTTTGACACTTGTTAGCATAGAATAGGAATTAAACTAGCTGGAGGCAAAAATCCTGTTATAGAGCAAAGAGAGCCAAAAAAACTGGTAGGTAATGTGAAATTAGAACACCAGCGAACAATTACACTTGGTACGGTTTCCGAGGTTAAATCAATTTCATGCGATAGGATCGAACCACAAACTTACGCGTACAGAGCAGAGCGAGTGCTTTTGATCACTAGGCCGGTTAGGGCACATCTTGGTTATGTTCATAAGAAAACCCAGCAACCGGAAAACTGTACAGAAATAGTCTTTAAAAAGAACCCTCAAACTTCAGCCTTATTATTTAATTATTTTAAAGCAATTAATGGATTGCTTGTTGCTCTCATTTGACCACAGTTGGCTTCCTTTGATATTTGACAGGGCCTGTGCAACAACCACTTTCCACCCGCCCCTGCACATGCAAGACCACTCTTCCGGTCCAGGGCCTCCGCTCCTCCAGGCCGGTGGTGTTCAAGCGCTACAGGCACACACACACACACGTATTGACATTGATTCAATGAGTCAACTGACCATTAACTACTTTTTATTGGTCCTTACGCATCCTTCTTTTTTGTGGACTCCTAATTTAATTTGAGAAACTTCCGATCTGATGAGATAGTGGTGTTCCAATAAAAATTTGGCAACAATATCAAAGCTGGGCTTTTTTTACAGATGGCATCTTCAAAAGTTAGCAAATCTGTTATCTGAAAGAAATTGGAACAATTGTTATTCATAATATTTATTATAAAAGGTAGCAATTATTGAGCAATATGGAAATAATGACGGAAAGAAAACCTTTAATTTTTGAACTGATGGGGTGATTCAATTAAAACCTTTTAATTAAATGCAAGACAAGTTAGATTTTTTTTTTTTTTTTTGAGCATCTCATGTTATAGTTTGGTAAAAATGTTGAAATACCGTAAAGTCGGGTTACTTGGACCCTAAGGGGTTACTTGAGCCCATTACAGTAGAATGATAAAATCTAGGTTTGGTACTTATCAGGGCCGTCTTAGGCCGATTGGACCAATTTTGCCCAATCGGGCCCCGCTCTATCAAGGCGCCCCGCGCCGACAAACTATTTTTGCCTTTAGGTAAATGAGAAAAAAAAAACTATATCAAAATAAAAAGCTAGTTGGCAATATTTAACTCATATTTGACCTGTCTGAAAGTATGGTGCTACGTTTAGTTCAATTTATGGTGTAGGAGCAAGAGGCCCCGCGCTGACAAATTATTTTCGCTTTTAGGTAAATGTTAAAAAAAACCATATCAAAATAAGAAGATAATTGGCAATATTTACCTGGTGTTTAATCCGTTTGAAAGTATGGTGCTACGTTTAGTTAAATTTATGGTGTAGGAGCAGGGGGTCCCGTGCCGACAAACTATTTTTGCCTTTAGGTAAATTAAAAAAAAAACAAAACTATATCAAAATAAGAAGCTGATTATCAATATTTACCTGGTGTTTAATCCGTTTGAAAGTATGGTGCTACGTTTAGTTAAATTTATGGTGTAGGAGCAGGGGGTCCCGTGCCGACAAACTATTTTTGCCTTTAGGTAAATTAAAAAAAAAAAAAAACAAAACTATATCAAAATAAGAAGCTGATTATCAATATTTACCTGGTGTTTAATCCGTTTGAAAGTATGGTGCTACGTTTAGTTCAATTTATGATGTAGGAGCAAGGGGCCCCGAGCCGACCAATTATTTTCGCCTTTAGGTAAATGTTAAAAAAAAAAAACTATATCAAAATAAAAAGCTATTTGGCAATATTTAACTGATGTTTAATTTGTCTGAAAGTATGGTGCTACGTTTAGTTCAATTTATGGTGTAGCAGCAAGGGGCCCCGCGCCGACAAATTATTTTTGCCTTTAGGTAAATATTAAAAAAACTATATCAAAATAAGAAGATAATTGGCAATATTTACCTGGTGTTTAATCCGTTTGAAAGTATAGTGCTACGTTTAGTTCAATTTATGGTTTAGGAGCAGTGGGCCCATGTCAACAATTATTTTTGCCTTTATGTAAATTTAAAAGAAAAAAAAACTATATCAAAATAAGAAGCTATTTGGCAATAGCTAAGGGGCTCAAGCCAAGGGAGCTAAGGGGCAGAAGACGAACCCACTTGACAAAAACATGGAAATCCGAAAATTGCAAGTTTGTGCCTTTAATTTTTTTAATTTTCTGCTAGAGAGCACCCAATCCCCAACTTTCTGTTTAATGCCGCCAGAGGTAATTTTGAAATATTTTCAAGGAAAATTTCTGGACGTGGGACTAACTTTTGGCCAAGTTATGGGAGAAGGAACGGGTACCTGTTCCTTCTTCCATAACTTGGCCAAAAGTAACTTAAAATTAGTTTTTGAGGCAACAATTTCAAAGCATTTCTAGTAAGAAACCTCCATCTGATATCAAGGTCCTCTAAGAGAACTTCTAAAACTGCGTTTTCAGGACTATAATTTCCAAAATTTTCGGGGAATAGCCCTCAATGAGATGGGGGAGTTGGAGTTATTTTTTCAAAGTGCCCCCTTAAAAATATTCTTTCGTTTGGGCCGCTGCCTAAAATGTCTTCAAATATCATTTTAAAATATATATTTAGAAAGGAGAGTCTGAATTTGAGCCTGAATTTCTCTCCCCCCCCCCCCCCCATTCCTCTGACATTACCGAAGATTGCTTAGAATTGCATTTTAAAACCTCAACGAGGAAAAATGTCTAGAAGAGAGCTCCACCCTGCCATCCTCTAAATTATTATTCTAAGCTTGGTCCCATTAGCCATCTCCAAAATTTAAACATATATACCCCACTATTTGCCTGCCACTAGTACAGCTTAGTTCTTGGGAATGTAAAAAATGCAACATGCTTTTTCGGATATATGAAACGGTTATATAAGTAGTCTTTTTATCCTCAATGAAAGGGTCAGGGAAGGTGCATAAAATAGAAAGAAAGGTTAGTCTGTATTGATTTATTATTTTTTTTTTCTTGTAAAAAAATAGCGAAACAAAAAGTTTTTATTTTAAAAAGAGTTATATTCATTTGAGATTCAAACTAAATGTAATCATTTTGCGCCAGAGTTCTTCAATCGGGACCCGCATTTGCTAAGGCCAGGGGTCTGGCCAGAGGAAATTCGGGTCCGTTAACGGACCCTTCACAAAAATACGCTCAAGCAAAACGAACCCTTCACAAAAATACTATCGAGCAAAACGGACCCTTCACAAAAATACGATCAAGCAAAAAGGACCCTTCACAAAATGCTGATCAAACAAACGTACATTTCACACATTATTCATTCAAAAAGCAAATCGGAAATCAAAATAATGCATAGCATATTTCGGTGTAAAAGCCCATAACTTTTTTAGGGCCTTTTCTGAAGTTAAAGAAGGGAATTGCTTATCCGCCAACTTTGCGAAAAAAAAAATCGCCTTCCTGCTGCCTGCGATGCTCGGCAAGCAAAAAATCTTTGTGAAAATGAGCACTTTTTGTTGGTTTCTTTTAAAGAAATTAACAACTTAAAAAAGGTAGTTGTTTTGCTTTAATGGTTCTGCTTGTTTGTTTTATCATATGCAAATCAAAGAGGCTTGCTGTGATGTTGCTGTTATAGATTTCTCTGGAAGTGCAGAGTAAGGATTTTTCTCCCTGCTATGGACTTAAACATAAAGGAAATAATAATAATAGCAATTATCAGCCGAATGAACTTAGAACTGCAAACAGATAGCTAGGGTTGGAGAAAAAATGGGATTGCTTCTGGGTAGAGCGATCAGCTATTTAAAATTAAAATTATCTCCATCTGACGTCTTTGGTGCGATGTCTTGACCTTATTTTGGCAGAAAATTATCTGTTTTTTTTTTCATTTCATTTATTTATTTTTTAATGCTTACAAGGGTGGTGTTTTGGTTATATTCAGGAATTAATGTATTTTTGCGTCTGTTAATATTAGAAGTCTGGTATTGTTTGTTTTGCTATGTTTCCCTACCGTATTTTTTCCTCCGAATTTTTGGCGAATATGTCGGTGATTATTAATGACATTCATCATATAAACCTGATGAAATGCAGCTCTAAAATTTTTGACTTTAATAAATTATTAAAAATCGTTTTTATATTTCTGATGCTTTCATTTTGAAAAAAGCGATCTCTGCATCCGATATGAAAATCGAATTTTACTTACTTTTCAAGCTAATTACTCTTTATTAGGAGACAAATAAATGAAAATTCGCTTTATTTTTTGCTCAGATCATTTCTTTAAATTTTTAAAGCAAAATTAATTGTTCTTTTATTAGTCTAAATATTAAACGATCGCTCCATTTTAGTTTTGCATTAATTGTGGAAACAGACATTAATAATATGTTTACTATAGACCTTTGAAATGCAATTGTGAAGAAATTCACCAAAAAAAATTATTTTATGTTCCGTTTTTATGCTTTTGATGTCACTTGAATGATCACTTTGAAAACTGCAATCTCTTTGCATCCACTACAGGAATCGGACTTTTCGCATTTTTGATATTAAAAATGCTTTTTTAAGAGGAAAATAAATGAAATTAATTTTTATTTTTTATTAAGGTATCTTACTACGTTGGAGCAAGTTTTTTTTTTTAAATGACAAAACATTTATTTCTTTGGTGTTTTTATTAAAAGGGGCTTAAAATTAGTTAGAAAAAAATAATAAATAATGCCAACTATTGTATACTTTGTAGCAATGGGGCAATTTTTGTGTATTTTAGCCCAAAAATCGATAAATACTACATGGGTTGTCATGACCACAATTTTGCATGAAAATTAACACTTTTTTATTTATCGATTCACAATAACACACTTTAGGGCCTGAACTAGAATTTAAGTTATAGTTATTACTGATTTAGAGATATGCACATAAACGCACTGTAGATATTAAAATATTGGTGATTTCGTAAGTGTTACAATATTTAAATTAGTACAGAACTAGTGTATTTTACTTTATATTCATAATTCTAGTTCAGGCCCTCCACAATACCATTATAAAGAGACATGGTAAGTTTCGAGCAAAAATATTCATAATTTACAGATTTATGGAGTTTGTAGACAAATAAAAACAACGAAAAATCGATTCTGAGATAAATGAAGTTAAAGATTTTTATTCAAACATATGAAGCCATTGCTACCTATATCAATTTAAAAAGCACCATCAACCAACTACACCTTTTTCAGACTGTTACAGTCCAGTTGTAATATTTTAATATTTTTAATTTCTTTTTACCAATAATTAGAGTTAAAATATTTTC
>JAXGGA010023656.1:0-13140 GCA_038373865.1 Uloborus plumipes | reverse complement strand
ATTCTTGTAAACGTTGGGTTTCAATGTTAACTTAGTTATTCTATCATTACGAGTAATTACAACTGTAAGACATAATTTCCGTAACCGATCAGTTTTGCGACGTGCAATGATGCCTCAATAAAGGATTTGCCTGTGAGAATTTCACTGCCGAGTGTGTATCCTGGCAGAAGAACCAAACTTACAGGGATTCCAGTGATGCTGAAATACATCCTAATTAGTAAACAAATACGGCGTAGTTTAAATTTTCGTTGAAGTGTTTGTTGTCATTCCATGATTTTGTGTGATAGTTGATTATTTTACCGTCTGTGTGAAGTTTAGTAATGGCTTAGTTAGATGTTTTATCATGGGGAAGTGTACGCAAACTACATATCATTTGAATTGAATAAGACACATAGGAAAGCTAATACATGTATGCAACTTAGAAAAAAATATCAAGACATGTTTGGATGCATAGGTTTTTCTTCAGTTTCATTTTCATGCTTTTTTTTAAATTTTATTCTACATCTTCCCATTATTTAATTGTTTTTCAATTTTCGTTTACTATTAATAATGCTAGGATATGAATTCGAAATAGAAATCAACAATTTGCATTTTGATGGTAGTTTAAATTAAAAGTAAAATTTACTACTTTGAAACTTTTTCGCTCTTTCTTTTTTCATACATAGAAAATAAAGTGCGTTGAATTTATTGAGTCAATCAATGAATAATTCTCTTGTTGATGCTAGTCTGAAGGTTTTTCAGTTTTTAAATTATCATTCTTATAAATTTTTCAAAACAAATAGCTAGAATTATACACAGAACTTGTGCAGTTTTCTCGATTTGAGAGCGAGGAGTGTTTAAATAAAAATGTTTGAATTTTGTCCGAAGGCAAATTTTTGTCATAATTAAAACCTACTATTTCAATAAAATAGCTGAAAAAAGCATTTCATATACACATGTTCCAAAGAAAAATCCTCTCCGTTAAAGCTTGGTTCAAACAACTTTTTCAATAGACCTTTATTCATTTGTTTATTTATTCATATTATTATTGTTTTTTGTAACGGAGAAGTAGGATAAAAGTTAAATGAAACAAGAGTAATAGCTCCAATGGTTTGAGACCAATTGCTACAGATTAAAAATTTTCAAGAAATTTTTAGAATTTTCTATAATTTTTAGTACAAATAATCATAACAATGAATAATTTTTACATAAAACTAAATGTAACGAAGCTGATTTTAATGATTTCCAAAAAGTGATAGCTAGTGATAAAAGTAGCTAGCAAAATAAATAGTCCGCTGAATAGTAAAGATTATTGTTGAAAATTTTCATTCTGAGATTTCGATAAATTAATGCTTGCAATAAACCCATAAAATTACGCAAACATTAGTACCTGCTAAGTAGAATTTTTTAAACATAGTTAAAGATTTTGATAAAAACGACTATAAAATTATAATTGTCGTTTTTTATATATTTTTATATTTTTTTAGTATTTACTGCATTATACTTACATTTAAATGTATTCAGCGATTAACATTGAGTTTTTCTCTTCCTATTTCAAGCATACAATTTTTCTTATTAATGATACGCATATAAGTGCAGCGATTTTAATCATCAGATAACGTTTTGGGCGAACATTAAAATAGAGCGATGTAAAATTAAAATTGCCAGAAGTAGGGAACAGATTTTCACTTTTAAAAACAGCATTGCAATTAGGCTCCCCGCCAAAAAGAAGTACTTTGTTAAGTTGTAGTATTCCATAACATTCTAATAATAGAACCCGAAAATGAAATGTTACTGTTGTATTCGATGGAGACATTTATTTGCTTCTTCATGTCAGTTTAAGATGTTGAAAAAGCAAATACTTGGTTAAATTGAAAGCGAAAAATGACAACTAGACATTTAAAAGAGAGAGTGGGAGAGAGACGGGTATGTTTGCTTTCTCAAGTGAATTTAGCTAGCAGGGACACAATTTTCAAATCGTAATTATAAGTTTACTCATATTGAGATAAATTGATTTAGCTTTATAATTAATGGAGAAAATATTCCCATTGTAAAGCATATCTTAAAACTTGAATTTGCACCATCCTTTACTCATCAGTATAAAACTTATTATTGTCTTATTTATTCATTATTTTAGCAAGTCCATTAATTTTTTTATGTGTCAATTAATTTATGTATTAAATCTTTTATTGTTTCATTATTTATTCATTTATTCACCTATTCATTGAGCTAGTGATGAAAAATATTTTTATGATCCAATAGAAAATATTTCATTGGAATAATATCTTACTTTTCACTTTGCCTCGGACATGGGTAAAGTGGAAATGTTCAGTTTTTCTTTTTTTCTTGCCAAAATTTGCAAATTTGCTGCAGAATGAAAAATAGTATTCCTTAGCAAGTTTTATTAAAAAATACATTATTTTTTTTCATGCTTCTAGTCTCATCCATCCAATCAGCACTACAATCTGAAGTAATTGTTTTAGTTTTTTCTACAAATTGTATTTAATTTATTTTTTTTCACCAGATATGTTTTGCCCCAAAATTTTAAAGAAAAATTTTCAGTTCATTTATTCAGAACCCCCCACCCTCCCCTTCAAAATAGGTAATTAAGCAAACATTTTCCCATTTTCTGGTAAAATAAAATAGTAGTACGCCGGCATCCCCTAATAACACAGATAATTGTAGTTGTAGAAAATAACTGCACAGACAATCGCATGCTTTTGTTGAAATTCGTCAAGAGAAGCTAACGACTCCGGTATTTTTATTGTTTTTTTTTCTTTTTTTTATGTAGACTGGTTTTGTGTGTAGTATAAATAACGATTGTTTGAAATAGTAATACCCAATTTTAAACATTCCTTTAACCTACGTTGTGAATAACTGTCATCAAGTTGCTAATTCATGCATGTCAAAGAGACCTTCAAATGTTTTTTAACATAAATTACTTGGATACTTAGAACAATTTTCAAATTATAATTACCTATTCTACTTAGTCTACTGACTCAGGTTATTATTTTTTATCAACTTGTAGGCACATTGCCTTAGGAGTATTCACCCATATCCCCTATAGATGGGTAAACGAAAGTATTTTCCGTCTTGTAAAGTGCCACCTTGTTGGTGCGTCTACCGTCGCCCCTCACGTACAACGATTTTGTTGATGCGTTTGTACAGGTAGTACAAGATAGAGACAGATATCTGGAAATTTTTCACTGCACATAGACATAAACTAATTTATAGATATAGATGTATACTGCAAAAAATGAATCGTTGTTTCTACAGTATAATACTGACAGCCGAGGTTCCCAATTTAAAATACTTTAAAATTCACTGTAATAAACTGTAAAGTTAGCAATTTTACAGTTTAGTACTGTAAAATCAGCAATTTTAGTTTATTACTGAAAAATTAGCAATTTTACAGTTTATTACTGAAAAATTAGCAATTTTATAGTTTCGTACTGTAAAGTTAGCAATTTTACAGGTTGTTGCCTTAAAATTTAGCGGTATTATACTGTAAAAACAACAGTATAATACTGGCAGCAGAGGTTCCAGTTTAAAACTGTAAAATGCACGGTAATAAACTGTTAAATTAGTAATTTTACTGTTTGTTACTGTAAAATTAGCAAATTTTACAGTTTAGAACTGTAAAAATAGCAATTTTAGTTTTTTACTGTAAAATTAGCTGTCTTATACTGTAAAAACAACATTCATTTTTTAGTGCATATCAACTTAGAGGACACATTTGCCTTATCGGCATTCATCATCTATATATCTATATTAATGTCACAAAGGTGATAGCCATCTTGTAAAGGGGCACTGAATAGGTGTGTCTCTCTTACATACAATGACTTTATTGATCCGGATAGTACGAGGTATATACATATAAACAAGAAGAATTGGCAGCACACAGACAAGAACCGATTAGTGTGTGTGTTTTTTAATACATATAACGTAGAGGTACATTGCCTTATCGGCATTCATCCATATTAATGTCACGAGGGTGATAGTAACCTTGTAAAGGGGCGCTTAGTAGGTGTGACCATCGTCGCTCCTTACTCACAAATATTTCATTGTTACATCTGTATCGATAGTATTTAATAGATACAGAGAGAGATATATACAGAGAGAGAGGAATCAATTCATTTTTAATCTTTTTCTAGCGTGGATGCACATTGCCTTATCGGCACTCATCCATATTTATGTCATGAGGATGATAGCCATCTTGTGAAGGGGCATTTAATAGATGTGACCATCGTCACCCCAGGAAGTTTACGGTGTTCAACTCTTCAATTGATCCGAAGCCATTTAGTGATTAGTTTTAGTTATCAGGAAGGTTTACATAAAAACTTATTATTTCCTCTAGTGTATTGAGGTAAAATTTCGCTGTATTTTCTAATATTAAGTGTACATACAACCCTTTGACGAAACATTATGTTAAAAAAAGTAATAATAATAATAAATGAAACCCTAAAAACTGTAATTTTTGGATAGTCTTTAAGTTCACAATTTTTCTTCTAACTTTCAGATGATAAAGTAATGTTTTTACTGATATGACTTTGAAAGCTCCAAATTGATCTATATAAACCAGATGGAAAAAAATGAGATTCATGTATCCTGATTGCTCCGCGTTACAACCTCAAAAAACCTAAGACTTGTGGTTTTATCTCTCTCTCCAACGGAAGAAAATAGTTCAAAGGATTATTATTCAGAGGAAAAAAGTACCATCCATACTAAGTTTATGGAGAAAAATTCCTCCACACCAGCAGTGTCCAAAGAAAGACGAGGAGGGGGGGGGCAAGTGACCTTTATCGTCTGTTCTAATGAAAATGATTTAATTAAATCGAATTTCAAAAACTGTATGACTTTAAATGTTCTTTGAATTGAACTTTTCTTCAAATTTTCAGACGATCAAGTAATATTTTTTCCCATAGGTTTTTGAGAGCTCCAAATTGATCTATATACACAAGATGGAAAAAAAATGAGACTCATTTAGCCTGATTGCTCCGGATGCAGATACTCATATGCTAATCCGCGTTACAACCTCAAAAAACCCGAGACTCGTGGTTTTAGTTCTCTTTTCCAACGGAAGGAAATAGTTCAGAGGATTATTATTCAGAGGAAAAAAGTGCCATCCATACCAAGTTTATGGGGGTGGACAAAAATTCCTCTACACCGGCCGTGTCCGAGAAAAGAAGAGGAGCTGGGGGGGGGGGGCGACCTTTATCGTCTGCTGCAGAGCAGCCCGCGGTTATAAATGAGGCTCTATTCCCCGCCGTACATAACGGCGGAGTGTTGAGGGCTTATCTTGGCTCAGGCGCTGATCCTTTAAACTTTAACAATGGCGCTGCTCGTATATCAAAACCAGTCCCGGGAACCCCCCCCCCCTTTTGTCGGCTTTACGCCCTGTATTAGAGAGGGCTGCGTGTGGGAGTGGGCGCTGTGATCCGTTTTTTTATCGCCCGCTCTTTAGGTTATAGCCTCTCGGGGGTTGCCCCTTGGCGCTTCATGTTTTGGCGCCAAATGAGCGAGCCATAAGAGAGCCGGAGATTTTTTAGTTGCGAAAAAAGTGCTGGTATTGTCTGATGTCTGGTCTCTCTCTGTTTTTCACTATTCTCTTCCATCACTTCATAATTTTTGCAGAGCCTTGACACACCACCTAATATTCCCCAAATTGTTCTGTTTTTTACGTTTACCTTAACAGTTGGAGGTTTTAGTGCATCATGTGACTTTTCATTCCAAGCTCCACCGTACCTACCACAACACCTGGTTTTCCAGGTTAGATGGGGGCCTAAAGAGCGCCCTGTTTTTTTGATCCAGACCGGGAGCCGAGTAAACCCCTGATCCAGTGCCCCCAGTGGTGCACCTGGTGACTGGGAAACATTAAACGTGTTATGGTCACAAAGTTCTCCAAGCTCCCATTCCAAAGTAGTGCCTCTTTCTCAGCTGGATTGGGGGATGCTAAACAACTGACCTGGATCAAAAAACAACAGAACTCCACCCTTCCGGATAAACCATGTGTGGTACTTAAGTCAAACTCCGAGGTCCTTGGAGTGAAATGTAATGCATCATGCCTCTCTTGCCTAATGTTTTTGATTTTTCGCTTTGATTCACCCTTTCTTAAACCGTGAGAGTATGTCTTGTGCTTTGTACAGTTGTTTGATGACAGCTGAGAAATGATACGAAAATATTTTAAAAGTTTTTAATATCTTAAAAAAAGATTTTATGCAATTTTGTTGCAAAACATTTTTTTTTTTTTTCTTGAGCGATGAACATTAAGCTTGCTTATTTAAGGATTTTATCATACTTATTATCTGGATTTTTAATTTTTCTTATTGTCTTTGGCTCCATTTAGTCTGTATGGTATATGTATAGATGAAGTTGTACTATACAATAAAAACTATTGGGATAAGGGCCTGATTTCTTTTAAATTAAAGATCGTTTATTTCTGTGACATAATCTCAGGCACTGATTTCGGAATGGAAACTTAGAAGTTTTAAAAGAGTTTCTCCGGGCACTGTACCCTTTGGATCTTAACAGATAATTGTAGTAATTACAAATGAAATTACTCCAATAGCAAATGAAAGAAGAAAGAGAAGCATTTTTTTAATACGAACTTATTCATAAGATAGGGTGACTTTTTCCTCCCTGATTAACCTCAGGGGGTCAGGTCTCCCTCTAATATTTGCTAATTACAGAATGAAGAGTGTTGTGCGGTTAAATACTTATGGACTCATTTTAGTAAACAATTGTATCGTATTTTAGTATTCTTTAATTTAATATTAGTATATGCCTAAATTAACTATTCATATTAAAAGGAGAAAAAGACTTTGCTAGTGGGTAACGAATTTCAGCCTTTATTATTTATTTAGTATTTATTGTTTTGCTTCAATATTTTGCAGAGTTTAGAAATATTTACCGACGGGAAAAAATACTTTGACTGTATACGAGTATTATACAATGTGCAAAATTTTTCTCTCTTATTTTCAATTCAATAATTTTTAGCTGTTAAAGAGATCTCTTTTACTGAAGAATACTACTTGAATTTCAGCTTAGATCTTAACTGGATAAAAATTTAAATTCATAATCATCATTCCAAAAAATCCTGGGTGACTAAAAAAAACAAAAAAACTAGGCGACTTTCAGGGCACGAATATTTCAGAAACAGTGTTATTACACAATGAATTTCTCCATTAATTCTGAGAAATCGTTTGAATAACATCCATAGTTCTTTCATGGCTTCTATGATTGTGCAATTTTTGTCGGGTTCTGGCCATAACTAATTTTTACTTCTAAGAATTGTAAAAACAGAGTATTTGCTTTTGTAAATGAACCATTGAATAAAATATATGAAATAACAGAAACGTTAAAAATTGTACTAGTTAAAACTTTATTTGACAAAGATTTAATTAAAGAAATCAGTGAATTTTTATAGCAGTTTTGCAAGTTTTGTATTTATTTTTCATTTCATTTTATTCCTTTATTTTATATTTTTTTCTTACAGGGGAAAAACGAAACTCTCAACTTACGAAGCTTTAAAAAAAAAAAAATCTGTTGTTAGGTATAAGTATTTCCAAACGTGTTTCCTTTTTTAAATTAGCAATTCAAATTCAAATTCTAGCTAGTTGCGTTCATAAAATGAAACTTTTTTATCTTTCGTTCCTAAGTTAAAAAAAAAAAAGCTTTTTTCTGCACGAAAATCTCATGTAAAAATGTAGCTCAAAAGAGCGATCTTTCGCCAAGCTCTCCAACCTCCCTCCAGTTCTATCAATGAGACATGTGGCAGAGGGTTGTAATATGAGTGATTTGTAGCTGTTTTCCTGTGCGGTGGCGTTAAGATGAAAGATGAAATGAAAGTTGGTGACATTATTAGGCCGACATATATATCCCGCAAATAGCGAAAGGGACAGCTAGCGGAGGAAAGGAAAAAAAAGAAATAACACTCGTATCAGCTCAAAGTAAAAAAAGAAATCCTCCAGTGTTGGTAATGTAAAGATCTAAGTTGGGGAAATAGATGGCGTGAAGTGTCATTTCAAGGCATGGTGTAATGTAACAATGATGCGTCAACGTAAAAAATGGTTTTGGAGGGAGTGCTGACGCGTTTGTAGAAACTACACTTAGGTGCGGATACAATGGTCAGTGGATGAAAAATTTAGTTCCTTATAATTCAGGAAATTCCAGCTACTTTTTATTATTTTATTCATTTTTTCGGTTCTTTTATGTATTTATAAATTCAAGCAGAATAAATGTTTCAAAATTATTTTATTGTTTTTAAACAAATTTTTTAAAATGCAATTGAAAGTTTTAAAGTCATTTCACGTAAATAATTTTTATGCCTTGAATTTTTATTTATTTATTTATTATTATTATTATTATTTTTTTTTTTTTTTTTTTTGTTTATGCATGGGAAAAAGAAAAAATAACTAAACTAAAATTGTCTGCCACAAAAAAAAAAAAAGCATAGGATAATAACAATAAAAAAATGTGCTGGTTAAAAATAATAATAATAATAATAAATTAGGAGAAAGGAAGAGAAATATTTCCTAGAAATTGTAAAAACCATTTAGTTTCGTTAGCATTATTCAACGATCCTTCCATATTTCATCCAAGATATAACACTCGTATCAGCTCCAAGTAAAAAAAGAAACCCACTAGTGTTGGTAATGTAAAGATCTAAGTTGTGGAAATAGATGGCGTGAAGTGTCATTTCGAGGCATGGTGTAATGTAACAATGATGCGTCAACGTAAAAAATGGTTTTGGAGGGAGTGCTGACGCGTTTGTAGAAACTACACTTAGGTGCGGAATACAATGGTCAGTGGATGAAAAATTTAGTTCTTTATAATGGGGGAAATCCCAGCAAGGATTTATAACTTTATTCATGTTTCTTGATTTTTTTATGTATCGATTTAAAGCGAAACAAGTATTTTAAGGTAATTTAATTCATTTTAAACGCAATTTTTAAAAATGTAAATGAAAGTTTCAAAGTCGTTTTACGTAAATCAATTTTACTGCCTTGAATTGCAATTTTATTTATATACATTACTTTTTGTATAATAACTAAAAACATAAATATCTGCCACACAAAAAAAAAAAAAAAAAAAAAAAAGGAAAAACAAGATAAGATGAATGCTATTGTTGGTTTAACGGTTTAATGGTTGGCGAGAGAGAGGATGTCCTAGAAATTGTAAAAACTGTCCAGTCACGTTTACATCAATCACCCAGTCTGCTTTTAAAAATTAAAATTTTGAACTAATGAAAAATTTTAAACTTACGTGTAATTTAATTAAGAAAATTAAACTTTCATGATTGAATTACACTTTACCACTATTCAAGCTATGTAATCCAAAACCTAGCAACTTATTTAGAATATTAAGAAAAAAGAAAAATTGAAAAAATATATATATATCGTAATTACTAAATGAATTTAGAAAGAGAGAGAAACTACTCACCCAGTAAGATCAGTAAGATACTTTGATGTTGAAAAAAATAAATAAATAAATAAAACGTACTCACATTTTTTTTTGGAGGTGTAGTCATCAGTCTAATATTAAACAATAATATCATAGAATAGTACTGTAAATCCAGCAGATGAGCCGAAACTTTTCAACTACTGTCAAGAGAGAAATAGAGATAACAGTAAGATCCATAGCAGTGGAGGCAGCATTGCTGCCACCCATATTTGTGGAGTAAGGTTATACGATTTTTTTACAGTGCACACACTCACATATTTTGGACACGTTGTTCATCAGCTCATTAGCGCGATATTTTGGAATATGTTCGACAACTACTGTAAATTCAGAAAATAAAATAAGAGACTTGACCTTAAATGCTAACCAATGCTATGTCAAGAGAAAGAGAGAGAGAGAAGAAGAAACAGTAAAATCCTTTAGCGGGGAAAAGGAGAAAAAATGACAGATATACACTCTTAAAAAAATTAAAGAATGATAAGAGTGGCAGATTTAAGAGCACTTATAAGATTTTAACTAAAGATCCATCAAAATGCAACATACCCAGCAAAAAAAAAAAAACTGCTGTAATACTTTTAAAGATATGCAGAAAATTGCAGCATACTTGAAAATGCTTCCAAAAATCTGCAGAATATTTAGAGAAAACTAAAAGAAAAAAATATTATTGATTTTCTGCAGATTGTACTGAAGACGAAATGCAGATTTTTCTGTCTTCTAAAAGACTGTTGGAATCTTTAAAGAATCTAAAAAAAAAAAAATCCTTGCATTTTCTGCCGATTTTTTTAGCTAGTTACTTTTTATCTAAAATGTTAATCAACGAAGCATCAAATAGTTTTTGAAATTGATTCCCTAAACCATTTGTAGAAGTTACCCACCATTCAATTTCCATTTATTAAGCACCAACATATCTTACATCTACAAACACGAGAAAAAGCAAAGCAACCACTAACTATTCTTAGAACAACTTAATACAGATGATGACGAAGTACTCGACATTATGTACGGCACATCGAACATGCTTGATGCAAATTCAACACTTACCTCCAGCGATTGAGGTCATATTTTGGCGCTGCAAGTGACCACTTCAGCAAATGGACTGCCGACATGATGAATGTTGATTATTGTTTGCAGGGGGCAGGGGAGGTAGATTTCGGGTTCGAAATGTCACTTCCTGTGATGGATGGAGTCATCTATCTTGTGCTGAAGGCACGCCCCAATCGCCCTCATAAATGGAGTTTGGGAGAAATGGCCTAAAAATGGAACTTGTATTTGGGTGGAATTTCTG
Source organism: Uloborus plumipes (assembly GCA_038373865.1). NCBI lineage: Eukaryota > Metazoa > Arthropoda > Arachnida > Araneae > Uloboridae > Uloborus > Uloborus plumipes. The sequence goes on along the minus strand of JAXGGA010023656.1, from coordinate 2,417 downwards.
AAAGATCCATGACGAAGCAGTTGCAACTGTGTTCAGTTCTAATGAAACATATTGTTCAAAGGATTTGTAATTGAAAGTTGTATGTGGTGACTAAAGTATCAATCATTGAGCAATTTTGCAGAGTTTTTGCCGGTATCTTTAAGTTTTTGCATGAATCAACACATTTTATGTAGATTTTTTTGGATTAGAAGTTAATCTAAATTTCCCACAAATAACGATTATCTGACTCAAAATGCAACATTTTAGTAATAAAGAAAAAAAATGTTGGTTTTACAAAATTTTGCAGAGGTTTTGCAGATTTCTGCAAGATTTTTTCAGTTTGAAGATATCTGCAGAAATCTGCAGATTTACTCAACTGTTGCATTTTCAAATCGCGAGACAACCCTATAATATTTCCACTTATGTTTAGACAATCCAACTTTTGTGCTTGTGACAATTTGATTTAGTTTTTATATAGTATGGATAGTTGATGAGGATAGGTCAATCTCTGGTACCAGGAACAGGGCGACGGTGTGACGTGCGTCCACAATTCTTGAGATAGTTTGCAGACTATTTCTTAGTTAGAGAAGAAAGTAACCTACAAATTTTGAAGGGAAAAAAAATCTTACGTTTCAGCTAATATATAATTCTGCTAATGTAAATGCGGTACAATTTATATATAATATATATAAATTGTACCGCATTTTCTGGAGGTTAATTCACTAGTAGCATATACTTGTATTAGCATCTTTTTTTTTGAGCATTTCTCGGTGCCAATTAAGATTTTACTATTCATCTTTTGTCTATTTATCTTATAGATTTTTTAAATTTTAAATCTCCGTTGCTGATTGCTAGAAAAAAAAAAAATCCGCTATTAGCGATCAACCTAAGTCCGATCTCAGACTGACATTTTTTTCAAAGAGAAAATTTCTATAGGCACGTTGGGCATTTTTTGAGAAAGGAAAAAACAACTCACGACACTGTTACCGATACCGACACCTCTGTATATAAGTATGTATATAAGTCATGCATGTTGGCATTTTTTGAGATTAAAAAAACCGCTAACCATTCAAAGAACACACACGTCATTGTTCAAGCTTTCATTTCGGCCGGTTTTCCTGGAGTGTCACTGTTTATTTTTTCCCCACTTAATGCATCCATTGCTTTTAGTGGGGAAAACGCATTATAATATAAATTATGACAATGACTTAAGTGTCCAACCAGCAACATGAAAATTCTCTCATTGCGACCACACGAACCTACAGAACAGAAAAAATAGCGTCCTAGCATCAAACTGATCTCTGTTCAAATCCCGCGATCACCAGACCCTAACTAATAAGTACTCAGGGAGCCCCGGCGCTAGGAAATCGGTGTGCTAGACAAGGTCAATCCAGAGGCGGGCTGCTTTTTTCACGGACGCTGATCAGGTAGGTTTCCCGCTGACAGCATAATAGCCCACTGTCATTAGGCTGTCAAGACTAATTGAGTTTTTTGAGCGGCCTGATTTATGTGCGTGGAGCCCCGCACAATCTGATGCTGTCTTCAGAGAAAACGGTGACTGCTGCAATCTTTGATTTTTTTATTGGCTTCATGAGTTGGATTTGTCTGCTGTGATGTTTTCATCGCCCAAAAGTGATAAGCTACCTGAGTATCAGTTGTTATATTTCCAGTTATTATATGAATCATTGATATGTTTCTTTAGATGGGTATGAAAAAAGTTATTTCAGCTGCCATGCATATATTTTAGCAATAATGATTTATTGAGTCATTTATTATCGTAAATTATCCACTCCCTTGTTGCATCGGGGGAGAGGTGGAGGTAGGGATGGATACAAGTGCTCTTCCCTTGAGGGACTCTCCACCATAAAATTTTAAATATTGAAGTTCAAAAAAAAAAAAAATAATAATAATAATTTTAAACGTTTTGATAATGTTATGGTACGGAAGTTTAGCCTTTCCCCCGGAAATGTTTCGGAAGTGAAGTCTGTAACCTAGGTGATTAATATTCACAAGTCAGAATGCATTGTAAAAAAGTTGTAAAAGGAGTCAACCCTAAGAGCACTTGATTTTAACATACTATATTGCCAATCTTATTAAAGCAGTTTATATGCATGTAAGGTCTACTAAGACATGACACCCCTTGAGCCCACCAGGAGGTAACTTCTGGCTGCGATAGTGCTAAACTGTAAGAAATGAATGTTATTTTAAAAGTATAATACAGCTAATTTTATGTTAATAAGTTGTAAAAATTGCTCATTTTATAGTATTAAACAGTAAAGTTTCTACTTTTACAGTACTAAACTGTCAAATTGCTAATTTTACAATTTATTACCGTACATTTTACAGTTTTAAACTGGAATCTCTACTGGCAGTATTATATTGTTTTTACAATTTTATACGGCCAGGGGTGCCATCCCCCCACCCCCAAGCTCATGTGG
>JAXGGA010023655.1:0-13143 GCA_038373865.1 Uloborus plumipes | reverse complement strand
AAAACAGATTTCTTTTAATAAAGTTAGACCACGGAGAGATGGCAAATGGACCAGAAGCGGAAACGAACCATTGCATTTTGAAATAGGTTGGATTACCGAGAACGCGCGACTTAACTGCTTACACGTTCTTGCAGATCCAACCCATTTCAAAATGAAGTGGTCTGTTTCCGCTTCCGGTCAACCCGCCATCTCTCCGTGGTTTAACCACAGTCTTCTTACGAACATATTTTTTTTTTCTGATACATTTTGCAAATAAAGGATTTTGCTTTACATTTTGTGAGACCAAACTCTGAGAAGTGTTTGTAGCTGCATTAATAAGAATATTATGAATAAGAAGTAAATTGGTAAAAATTACTCTTTTTTATGGTAGTTTAAACTAAGTTTAGCTTATTGGTGGAGTAACAGAATATATTTACTAAGTTCTATTAACTTAAGTTGTATGATTATTTTGAGGAGCAATCATCCTTTCAGCAATTCAATGCATAACACTTTTTAACGACGTTATTCGTAACTCCGATTACATTTGTTGCTAATTTATTACCACTAATGTTTTATCAGTTTTTTAAGAAATTTAAATTTTGTAGTTCATGCATTAGTATGCATCGAAAAACCTTTTTTTTTCTTCTAATATCAATTTTCCAATAGTGTGGACAAGTTGCCTTACGTTATTGTTACTGGGTGCATAATTTATTGATCTGAGTAAATATCTTTAGTTGCCTCTGGATCGTTCATTATCTAAAACTTGTTATTTTTCAATGTCTTTGAAAAAAAAACAAGAAATTGAATTCCTCAGATCTAATAGTGCCGAAAAGTTGTCTTATGGTTTCCTTGGAGTGCGTAATTTTTTTTTTTTTTTTTAATTCATGTGGGTCAATGGCTTTAGTTACTTCTGGGGCTGTTCATTATACAGAATTATTTAATTTATCATTTTTTCAAGATTTTTTGAATCAGGACTTATCATGCGGATCAGGACTATCATGGAGATCTCTGTGACCTGTCAAAGTTTTCTTCATTAAGTTTTGACTATTTTGTCAATTTCATGACAGTATTACAATTTAAAAAATACCACTTGTTCCTTCTTATTAGATGTACGAGTGTGTGCGCATACTTGTATTTTATCATTGAGGAAAATTTGGAGTTCGATTTACTAAATAGAGAATTTCAAACCTCTCAACAAAATTTGGGGCACCCAAAAAATATAACCTAAGAATGGAAAGTTCATGCCGCACAATTTCCAACTTTCCCAAAAACTACTTTCTAACAAAACCGAAATTAAAGTTAGGTGTCCCATCCCATGTTCTTGACTTTGAACGATGACGTCTAATTGCCTGCGCAAAGGCACCGACCAGAAGCTCACGAATGGAATCAAAATTACACATTCTTAGCCTCTCATTCCAGAGCTCATTACACTATCGATCGACGATCCTTCCATGGGAGGCAAAAACCAGCCCCAAGAGTCTAATTATTTCACACCCACTTACTGTTCCAATCTAGCAACCCCCTCAAAGAAAGAGATATCTCGGTTTCTAGATTCCTTTTGAACTTATTTCGCCTTGAGGCACACATCATTACAGAAAAGAGGTTTTAGTTGACTCCCACGCATTCTGAGGATTATGGAGACCCGAGTACTTTTGATCTGTATTTCTCGGGAAACTTAATGTAGTCTCGGTTGAAACTATTTGCTAAAAATTGTTTCTAAAGTTGCTTTCTCTGGTCTAGGATCTACTGACTCCGTTTTTTTTTTTTTCTTGTTGCCAAAAACAATTTAAAAATATGGCAGTTATAAAGTTCTCAAAAGCTTGGTCAGCACTAAAATGAGCGAAATAAAATATGATTTCTTGAGTACATTGCGAAAAATTGCAATTAATCGTAATACTTCTTTTGCTTAATTTCAAAACACTTTATGAAGTTCTAACTACTTATAAAACTTTTTCTGAAGTTACGTTCTCTGTTCTAAGATCTTCTTATTCTGCTTTTTAATTGTTACCAAAAACAGTTATAAATAAAGGTAGTTATTAAGTTAGTTTCATAATATAATTAAGTCAACTTTAATCTTAAATGCGCGGTTAGTACTACAATCATGTGTATTTTTATTGAAGGATTTTTTAATTACTTTTTTCTTTCACACTGCCTGTGAATTATTTCGAAAAATAAAATACATTTGATTTTGTGATTAGCCCACAAGTTCGTTTAGTTCTGAATGGAATTTCTTGTTCGTTTTTACCTTTTTTTACTTTTACGAGAAAGTCGGATAAAAAAAAAAGAAAGAAATGAATTATGAAAGTTGTGGAGTGTGGGGCAAAGCGAAATGATAAAATATTTTCACAGTTGCAGCATCACCTCTTTAGAAATATTTTTACTAAGTTCCTAAACATATCAGTGAACTCTCACTTATACGCCGCCTCATTTATGCGTCTTTTTCACTTAAACGACGCTTTTCAATGGTCCCAGCACATTCCATAGCAAAATAATGATAGTATCATTCGTTTATGCGTTGCTCTAAAGATAAATATTTCACTTATGCGCTGAATTTTCCCTAAGGGGAAAAAAATTTTAATTATTTTCTTTAAAAAATAAACATTTTTCTTCACTTTTCTCTTTAATCTTTCGCCTTGATTGCTCACGGAAGGCATTTTTTCCGCATGAACTAGAGTTCGAAGAGGGACCATTATCTATTATGCATCGTTTTAAAGGGAACAGTTTGTAATTGGGTATGCTACAAGTTTTGTTATCTCTTTATCATTGTATTTACGTTACAGTCATTGCCAAACCGTAGTGATATATCCCTTTTCTATAGAAACATTCTTATTCATTCTCTCATTAGAAACTATGTTGCTTTTTAGTCCTTCAAATAGGCTTGTTCACTTATACGTCTTTCTCTTTTATGCGCCTATTTCTGTTGGTCCCTTAGCCCGGCGCATAAGTGAGAGTTCACTGTAGTTGATTCTTGGCAAAACATAAGTAGCTCCAAAGATCAATGAAAAATATTTTCAAGCCATTTTCAAAATGTGATCCTGCAATATTCGTGATTTTTAAAAAATATTTTTTGTTTTTATAAAATAATAAAATTTTTGTAATTATCGTTTAAACTATTAATTGACATCTACAGGTTTGCAATGCAGTCCTTATTTAGTTTATATTAGGCATTTTTTATTTTAAATATTCAGTGTAATTTGTCAAGTGCACAGGTTTCGAATTATATAGGTAAAAAGTGTTACTCATATTATTGCTGAAAGGATGATTACTCACCAAACTATACAACACTAGTTGCCAGGGCAGCTAGATTAGCTTCTTGAGGCATGTTGATTCATAATGTCCTCCCGCCACCCAACTTTTACCTCATTCTGATGTTATATTATTTGATATAATTCAATTTTCATAAAATTTCAAGACATACTACGTACATGGCCCGCTGATGCCCCAAGCAGCTACCTGCGTGGCCCGGCGTTGCACGGGCGCGTCGTGCCTTTAAAGTATTAAAAAAGTTTCAACAAACTACTCGCCGCCAAGGCGACTCGCTAATAGGCGCTTCACGCCTTACCTTTTTTTCTTGCGTCAAAAAAATCATTTGAATTATTGAGGTGCTTCGCGCGTTCAAAATGGTCAGAAAAGTTTCAGCAAGTTCAGCTCGCTCAAGAGAAAGAAAGAATCAGACATAGGCACTCAGTTTTTAATATAAGTAGATGGCTTTTCAACTAATTGATACTTCAAAAAATTACAAGTAGCTAGCGATAAAAGTACAACGTACGTGACCCGCTAATGAGTTTCATGTCTGATTTAGTTAAGCCTTCATTCAAAATTCTCATTATCATTGTTATTACTGTTTCATAGCAACTACGTTTTGCAACAATGGATTTCATATTTAATCATTTAGGCCTAATCGCTTTAAATTTGACTACTTATTAATTGATATATTCGTTAATTAAAATCGTATGATAATATAAATTAAAACTAATGAAGCCTGAAAAACTACCTATCAATCGGTACCTGGTTCAACTTTCAGTTCATTGGCGTTCAGGAGAAAGAAGCGTGACATAGATAGAAACAAAGAAAGAAAGATAGAAAGATACTCAGTTTTTAATATAAGTAGATTATTTATTTATAATATTTTTTTTAATTTTATCTATTTTTAATATAAGTAGATAGTTTATAGTACTTGTAAATATATTGTATTACACCACCAATCAGTTAAACTAGGTCTAAACTATTGTAAAAAGAGTAGTTTTTGACCAATTTACTTCTTTATAAATACTTCGAAGATAAAAACACTTTTTCACCCACAGTTTAGCCTTAAAAAATATAAAATTAAAACTTTTATTAGCAAGATGTACCAGAGAAAAATCTCCATAGAAGACGAGTAAAAAAAAACCTGTTTTCGAAAAGTTGCAAAAAAAAAGTGAATTAAAAAAACCTTTTACCTCGAAGACGGAAAACAGGCTTGAAATTATTTTGGAATTAAATATGAGTTTCTCTTCGCTAGCGGCGTTACTAAAATATTTTAAGCTAAGAAATAACGAATTTAAAGCAAAAGCAAAGCGATTAAGGTATCTGATGGAAATGTATTTAAAGAGAAGAAGTTATAATAATCAAATTCCAAAGGAAATACTTTCCGAACTCGAAGGTAATCTCATTATTTTCTTCAATATTTCAGAATCGCCTTAACCTGACAAAAAGATAATTGATTTTTCTCTAAAACAAATATTGTTCACCAAGATCGTTGGAGTGCAAACAAACTTGAATTTCATTTCTTAATCTTTTTCACATTGGCGCAAGTAAATATATAAAACCTCACTTTTGCATTGATTTGCTGTAAAATGATCGTAAAGTACTTATAACTCCCAAGCAAGAACAAAAATTACAGCACGTTTTGGAAATAATTTCATAGATTTATCTCTGACATTTTTGCGGAAATTGAGCTTTTTTTGTTATTTCTAAATCTCAACCATTCAACTTTTAATATTGTAAACAATTTTATTTTTAAATCAGTACCACCGATCGATAGAAGCGCTTCATTGAACAGCTGGCAAAAAAAAAAAAAAAAAAAAAAACAGCTAAATATACCCCCCCCCCCCCAAAAAAATCAGAACTCAACTAAAAGTAACTTTTTGTCTATTTTAAACTAAAATACAAACTTGTAAAGTTTATGATATTAGGTTCTAAAAAAGTCTTAAGAAATGAAACGTATTGTCTACACGAAAACAAAGCTTCAAATTCTTAAAAAAAAAAAAAGAGCGAAAAAATATGCTGCTCGAGTTAAAACCTATCCATCTGGTTTTTCTCAATTCTTTTTTAAACTTTCCTTTTCTTTAAGAAAGTGACACACGAAATGTAATTCGTGGTACAACTTTTTTTTTTTACTTTGGAGCTTGTTTGAAAGAAAAAAAAAGAACTTTTTTGACATCATCTGAAATCGAATATTTTTCAGATGCTTCTCGTTCATGAAAGAACTTTCATTGACACATTTTTCGCCCAAAAGGAGAGAAAATGGCAGAAAATATAAATATGAATGTTTTCTATCATCTCAGCAGAAAGCTCTTAAAACCTATGATTTTTTAATGCATAGATTTTTCTAAATTAAGAATTATTAGTAACTCTGAAATCAATACAAATACAGTAGCCTCCCGTTATTTCAAGCCTCGTTTAAATTCTCATTCGGATACATCAATCTTTTCTTGTGTCCACCGAAATAATGAAGCCTATTAAAAAAAAACTTGCTTTAAGTTTGAAATCCTTTATGAAAACGATGATAAAACTCAGAAAAATTCTCTTCCTTCTTTATTTTGTCAATTAACAAAACGAAGATCCATCTATTCTTCGAAATTCCCGGGAAAAACAGCGACGATTCCTGTCACTCAAACTTGCATGACAGCAAAATATTTCAGTTTAAGATGGAAACTACTCCCCACGCCGTAGAAAAGAGAAGATGTTTACACTGAGTGGAAGATAGCAGGTAGGTGTCATATTAGCCTAAGTATAAGAAAACATACGGCCCCTATCTGACTGCATTTTAGTACAGAAAAGATTTGCACTTTGTTGCACAAATCACGCTTCTACTGCAGTTTCAAACTACAGGATGAAACTGCAGTATCTGGATGACATGGCCGAGCTGGCGGTGTATTTCATGTAAGCTGAATCTGCATAGTTCATTGCAAGCACGCGTTTCGGGATTACAAAAAAGGCTTTAAACCAATGAAGAAAAATAAGCTTCTACATGGAAACATATCCTGTTAAAGCTTTTGTCACATTATTCTATATTTCTAAGCTCATTTCCTGAAAAGTAATTGAACGTGATGCACAGAATACCTCTGAAAGATATTTAAGAGTGAACTCTAAATTGGATGCAAATTATCATAAAATATTTAACCAAGTTGCCAGTTGTTAATCGTAAATAATCATCATATTCCAATGAATTAATGATTTAATTTGACATTTAAAATGTGAATGAATTTATTATTATTAATTGCACGCATTTAGTTTAAGGAAACTGTAAATGCCGTCAATTATTGCGCACTACTCAAATTCTCACGCAGCTTAACAATCAACATAGATTAATTTTATTATATTTCTTAGTGAATGCTCAAATTCCATGATTGAAATGCGTTATGGACTAATTGGACGTCCAATTAGAGAATATAAGGAAATACTAATTTATCCAAGGCCGTATATCGCGGATCGCAAGAGAAGTGAGATCTATATTGTGCCGAAGATAATAGTTGAAAAATAGCTCTAAATAGTTAGAGAAAATCCGAATGAATTGTGTGAATTAGTTAATATTTCCCATTTCTCAACTTAAACTACGTAATCTGTTCGTATCTGTTGCTCAATTCATTTGCACAAGTGTGACGCGTTTAAAAGCATGCATTTCCACTTTATTTTTGGTGTTTTGACCTTTGGTTTTCAATTCTTATACATTCGAATATAAACAGTTTTTTGTGCCCTAATATGAAAAAGAATCTATTTTCTGTACTTGAAGACTAATGATTTGTTTGTGTTGCGGGCGCGATTCATACAGTTACACCCGCTACATTGCAAAAAATGAACTGTTGTGTTTACAGTATAATACTGGCAGCCGAGGTTTTAATTTAAAACTGTAAAATGCGCCGTAATGAACTAAAACTAGCGATTTTACAGTTTCTTACAGTAAAGTTAGTAATTTCACAGCTTATTGCCGTAAAACTTAGCTGTATTATGCTGTAAAAGCAACAATACAACACTGGCAGCGGAGGCTCCAGTTTAAAACTGTAAAATGCATTGTAATAAGCTATAAAATTAGCATTTTTACAGTTAAGTAGTATAGAGTTAGCAGTTTTACAGTTTATTACTGCCAAATTAGCATTTTTTACAGTTTATTTCTATAAAATTAGCTATATTATACTGTAAAAACAACATTCATTTTTTAGTGGGTATTTTAACCTTTGGCTTTCAATTCTCACACATTCGAATATAAAGAGTTTTTTGTGCCATAATATGAAAAAGAATCTATTTTCTGTACTTGAAGACTAATGATTTGCATGTGTTGTGGGCGTGATTCGTACATTCACGTCCGCTATACGTACAAATAATTGTTTCCCAGGTACAAGAAAAATGAAACTTCTTGGGAAGTTGATACTTCGTATTAAGAGACGTATGTCTTTCATTTAGTCCTTAATTTGAACTTATGTCAAAGTTCCTAACAATAAAATTTCATATTGGTATTTTGTTTAATATCCTACATAATCTACACAGACAAAGCTGAAGAGCTAGGAATCCAACAAAAGCAAGTCCTCAGCATCAAACAAACGAAGAAATATTTATAACCTGCATTCGAATAAAAGTACGGCGAGGTAACAGATCCGCGTTGGGAAATGAAGCATTTTTCTTCTTCACGTGTGTCATCCTGATCTTTTAGATTAAGCAATGTTCTCCTGTATCAGACATTTACTCCGCCAGCTGCTTTATTGGATCTGCTTTATGGGATTATGAAGAGAAAGGAAATTCTTGCGACTTTTCCTCCCAATGCATTTTATTGGTTTTGTGCGCCAGAAAGATGGAATAATTGTCAGTAGGAGTTTCATTTTGCGTGTTTTGCGTCAAGTTAACTGTTGAGGTGATTTTTTTGTACCTTAAATGCTGTACTTCAAAGTCAGACTAAAGTAAGTCTGGTCACACTTACTTTGCAGGAGAGCGCTTGTCTAGTGCGTACACTGTATAATGCAGCTGAACTGTTGCAGGTTTTAATGTATCTAATTGCAGGTTTTACTGTATAATGCAGCTCATTTTATAGCAACAACCTAAAAATTGCGAATTTTACAGTAATTCGCTGTATAATTGCTAATTTTACTGCAATAAACTGTAAAATTGCTGCTTTACAGTAATAACGGTAAATCTGCTAATTTTACCGTTTATTACTGAGCAGTATTTTACAGTTTTTAACTGGAACCTCTGCTGCCAGTATTACACAGTTGTGTTTGCAGCATAATACAGCTAATTGTGTGGTAATAAACTGCAAAAAAAGCAGCTTTACTGTAACAAAGTGTAAAATTACTAGTTTTACAGTTTATTGATGTGCATTTTACAGTTTTAAACTGGAACCTCTGCTGCCAGTATTGTACTGTCAAAACAACAGTTTTTTTTTTTTTTTTTGCAGTGCAATGGTTGGGAGTGGCAAATAATTATTTTTTTTTTGCAGAATTATGGGTACATTTCCGTTACAGCAGCGCAATCGATAAAATATGTTCCAACGTCAAACGGAATGTCTCTGCAATTAAACCTTACCGCTACATTTTCAAAGCAAGTTGGGGCTATTTTTTTATCCCCAAAAACCTGATCTGGTGTAAAGAATATCTCCGGTAACATGAAAAAGTACAAATTATGTTTTACCAAATTAAGACATTAAAATTTGCAATGGTTTCTGTAGTACCTCAAGTGAACACACATTTACAAATAAAGTCATATACGTATGTCAATACGAAGGCTATTTTTTTTCAAGGTCCAACTTCGATATTGGAAAAATATCGACCCTCAAACTGCGATGGTAAAAACATCGATGTTTTAGCAAAAACATCGACATCGATGTCGCAGCAACACTACAGTTCCACCTACAGTCAAAATCATATTTATATTGGAATCTGAACTTGAAATACTTTTGTACTTCTATGCTTTGACATTCTCTTTGTTCCATTCTATTTGAAATACTGTACTTGAAAATAGAAAATGCGATGTCATACCAGCCAAAAAATTAAGTAAAAAAACTTATATATCAATTACACAGTAATGCCATACTTAAATGTTACTAAACATTCTTCAGGAATTGAAGCGAGAATTTCGAAAGCATGACAAAAGGAAGACGGGGAAAATAAGTAAAAAATGTAATTAAATGCAAGAAAAACAAGAAAACCACTTCGCCGAATGAAGAGAATTGTATTTTTCTTGACACAGTCAAGTGAAAGGAAAAAAGAATTTAGATTCGCGTGTCAAAGCAAAAATACTCGAAGCAATCTAAAAAAGTTTATCTAATCCTCTTGCACCAGTGGTATTTGATCTGCAGTAATTCTATATCCTCTCAGAACATTAAACACTCAGAACTTATTGAAAATGCTTAGAAATCTTACAGAAAAAAAACCGTTTTCACCACATGCCCCCCCCCACCCCCATTCTTAGTAAGATCATACTCTGCTTGGATTCGAAAAAAGGTTTAATTCAGAAATGAAAAAATTAATTTTATTTAAGCTACTTCGAAAATGCCACCTATAAGTATGTACGTGATTATTCTGCTTTAAAAGTAAGATAAACACTTCTTATTGTATTTTTTTCACTGCAAGGAGTACATTTTATTCAATACAACTTAAAGCAAGGATAAATAAATTATAATGAGGATTTTTTTTTTAATGTAAAAAATAAAAAGAATCAGATTTGAAAATAAAAGAATTTAGAAGTAAGACAAGCACTCATTGTTGCATTTTTTCAACAGCAATTTAATGGAATTTATTCATATAACTTAAATCCTTAAAGTAAAACGATGATAGGGCTTTTCTTTTTTTGACGAAAAAATAAAATGAACCATATTTTCAAAAAATTATATAAGTCTAAAACTAGCTCTGAAACAGTATGAAGAATACTACAGTAGAAACTCGGTTTAACTCGACACCTGGAGACCACGAAAATATGTCGAGTTGAACGGGTGTCAATTAATTTAGAAGGTGTAATTTAAATTTTGAGTCCTAAATTTACTCTTTTCTACACTTTTACTCGAAATTCTACTCTCTATCCCCCTCCCCCTTGATTTATACCTTATTACTGAAAAAAAGGTCCTGTTTATGCATCCTCCGGCTTCACCCCGGGTTGGAGGCGGATAATTGGGGATTTAAGACGAGTTGACAAAAAGACCCGGTTTTGGAAAGTCGCGGATTCTCCATTACGCTCCCATCATTCAATGCGCTAACGTTCCCATCATTCCATACGATAATTTTTTTCGTGTGCATGATTTCATAAAAATATGGTTAAATAAAAATATGAAAACAATTCCAACAAACACGAAAGGATTAAATCGCACGACGATCGCCGATCAACAAGTGGTAAGTAAACACACGAGGGGAGACACGCAACCACGCAATGCATTGTGGGGAAAATCCGGCAATAATTCCTTTATGTTGGAGGGCCTTATTATTCCACGAAGCCTATTCCCCCCCCCCCCTTGATTTATACTTTATTACTGAAAAAAAACACTCGACACAACTTTTATTTTTGAAATAGACCCTGCTCAACTCTGCTAGTTTGTAATATTTCTCTCGAAATTCATCGGTATTGAAAATAAAATTAAAAAATAGAAAGAACCCTCTTCACAAGCGCACTTGGGATATTTCGATCCACTACACTCTCAACGCGATCGGGAAAATTTCACTTGATGTCAAAGTGCTGACAGAAAACACTTTCTGATTCATCGACTTAAGGCTTAAAAGGATTACTTCCTTCTGATGATCTGTACGTGTATGTGTGCGTAGCTGAGGCTTATGTATATCTCCTTCCTTATATTTTGCTCGTCCCTTCAATCCGTTTATTCCCCCCCCCCCCTTCCCGGTATAAATAGCTCAAAATAACTTCTGTGCGTGTTTCTCAGAATAAAACTGGTCCATTTTAGAAAAGATTGGGCATGTTTTGTGCTTCATTAACCCATTAATGCCTAGGGTCCCTTTTTAAGGACGGTTCAAAAAAGAGTCTGAATTTCCCCAAAATGAACATTTCAACCAAATAATAGTGTTCAATGAATACCTTGGTATTATTTAATTTCTAAGTTTTCAACAAATATAGTCAATAATAATATCTCTTCTAAATTATACATAAAAAATAAGTAAGAAATCAGGTTTATTTGAGATAATTATTCTTAGAGTAATTATTTTTTATTTTATAAAATAATTATTATTTCTTCAATTTTCAAGTCATTGTCCAGAAAATTTTTCTAGCTATGATACTACTTTTTGTTGCAAAATACTTATTATTTTCATTTCTTCTAACCGTATTGCATTTAGTATATGATGATTTTCAAGTGCTATATTAAAGAGGTACCATACCACTGACTTGAAGCACTAAACCCTTTCTTGGATTTTAAAAAACAAAGAAAATACGTCCCCATGAACTTTATTACTACTAAAATATTATGACAAGCATTCATTAATAAATTTATAATTCTTACTAAGTTCTAATGTTAACCTAGTTTTTTCTTAAGATTATTACAAAAAGAAAATAGATTAAGAGTCCCACCTCCCCCATCTGAAATTAATCAGTTTTGGTTTTGAAAATAGGAGGGGTGAGACACTTCCCTTATCTCAGACACACACCTATTATTGAGATATGCCTGAAAAAAACATGCAAATGACATGACTAGATATTGAAGCAGGCTACTTAATGAGAAAAGATGATTATTTCTATTAATAAACAAGTGCAAATGGTTTTAATTTTTTAATGGCATAAATTTAAGTTTTTGAAACTTTCATACCCTAAATATTGCTGTATTTGTAGGAAAGCCCATTTGCAACAGTTCTTCTATTTTGTAAAAAACAAGTGATAAAAGTTTATAGCTGAAACCATTGTCCAAAGCTCCTTAAATATACACATTAAATATTACAATTCAGTTGATGATATTATTAATTGATATTGTTAATTTTAATATTAATTATTAACCCATTGACATTGATTAAATGGGATTCAGAACTTCAACTTAATAAATATATTTTTATATGAATGAATACATGTACATTATATATCAATACCTGTGTATAAGAAATAAAATTTAACATACAAATACCCAGAAAAACCGACAAAAACCTGGGTGGGTTGGGTTTTTGTAGAAAACCCGGGTTTTTGCCAACCCTGGTTCTGTAGCAGTTTTAATATGTTCTTTATCAGAAATGACATCGTTCACAATCTCAAGAAAAAAAGCTAAGTTTTCAAAGTTATTCCCAGCTTTCCAGTTTATGTTAATTACTGATTTTATTTCTTCTTATAAAATATTGTATCGTAGGCAGAAAAAAAATTTAGTAAAAAAAGTATGTACCCTCTGGTATTTTTTACATAATATATTTTTTTTTTCCTGTCCACTAAACACTGTTTGTAACCAGTATACAAAATATCTTTGGGAAAAAAATGTCAGGCATTAATGGGTTAAGTTGATTTTTCAGTAGCTTATGATATCTAACATTATGGGAAAATAATTTAATGGCAAGTGACCTACAGTTATATTTTAGTAATATTTTAATTACAAGATTACAGCACATAATTAGATTTCGAAACGCTGCATATTTAACAGTATAGCACGTACGACGATGAGTAATGCATGAAAATAACCATTAACTCACCAAGATTTGACATTGTGTCTACAAATGCTAGAACGACTGCACTACACTACAGAAAATGAACTGTTGTTTTTACAGTTTTATACTGTCAGCCGAGATTCCAATTTAACCCTTCACTGCACGATTTTTTATATTTTCATGAAAAAAATCATTTGTTACCTTTTTAATAGCCCTGAGTTCGGGAAAAATGAAGAAAAAAATTAATCTTAAAAATATGCACCAAAAATGATGTTTTAATTGTTTGTTCTATATATGGCACAAAGCACATAGCATATGCTTTGTATACCGATAAGTGTAATAATCTACAATGTGTTTT